>SJXQ01006846.1:64203-161397 GCA_006408695.1 Aepyceros melampus
CCCTGTATGCGAGACAGCAAAAGAGACACAGATGTATAGAACAGCCTTTTGGACTCTGTGGGAGAGGGAGAGGGTGGGATGATTTGGGAGACTGGCAGTGTAACATGTATGATATCATAAGTGAAACAAATCACCGGTCTAGGTTCGATGCAGGATGCAGGATGCTTGAGACTGATGCACGGGGATAATCCAGAGAGATGGTGTGGGGTGGGAGGGTGGAGGTGGGGGTCAGGATTGGGAGTTCATGTACACTAATGGCTGATTCATGTCGATGTATAGCAAAATGAATACAGTATTGTAAAACAAACAAACTAAAAAATAAAAATTATTTTAAAAAAAAGTAGGGCATGCTTCCTCCTAACCATTACCCCCTTGCGTATATATAACCACCCTTTCAAATAGTGAGAAATTTGGATTCTACCATTTGTCATCCATTCACTTATTTGTTCAGTTTCACTGTACAAGTTTAGTGGTTTTAGAATTATTAATCCAATCCACATAGGAAAACACTTATTACCTAGAGTCCCGTGTTTACATATATTCCATCGTGTATTTAGAATCTATAGTTAGTGCAGCATCTTTTTTGCCCATTAGTTTCAATGTTAATGAGAAAAATTTGTAACAGATTAATTTGTTATAGTCTGTATTCTGTATCTGGGTCCTCTTCACTTGCTCATTATTTTTCTTAATTTGTACACATTAATATTCACTCTTTTCTTTTGATTTTTTCAAATGTGTAGATAGGTAGATAGATAATAGTTTAATTTTATTGTTGTTTCACTCTACTTTCAGTCTCTTAATGAATATTTTCTTACATAAATATACTTTCTGAATTACAGGTGCATGGAGATGATCAGGTTTTGGTGAAAGAGCTATCTGTAAAGTTTTCTGTTTCCTGAGCAGTTTTGCTCAATTGAAAGTATAAATTTTGCAAATACCTTCTTTTTGGGACACTCTATTTAATTCAGATATAGTCCAAGTATAAGTCATGGTCACATTTATGGTATATACAAGCCTTGAGTCATAATTACACAGCATTGTTCAAGTAGCTTTTCACGTTTATCATTTCCTTTGTGAGAGATGGTAGCATCTTCTAATCCTGTAAGTCCACAAATTACTGGACTGTCTTTGCTTTCAGATTTCTTCTTTTTCTTTTTGTAAATCAGAAATAACTTCCTATGCTTATTCCTTTTATGAGATAGATATATCATAATATATTTACTAATCAGTTCAGTTCAGTCGCTCAGTCTTGTCCGATTCTTTGTGACCCCCATGAACCACAGCATGCCAGGCCTCCCTGTCCATCACCAACTCCCAGAGTCCACCCAAACCCATGTGTCGGTGATGCTTTCCAACCATCTCATCCTCTGTCGTCCCCTTCTCCTCCTGCCCTCAATCTTTCCCAGCATCAGGGTCTTTTCCAATGAGTCAGCTCTTTGCGTCAGGTGACCAAAGTATTGGAGTTTCAGCTTCAACATCAGTCCTTCTAATGAACATTCAGGACTGATCTCCTTTAGGATGGACTGTTTGGATCTCCTTGCAGTCCAAGGGACTCTCAAGAGTTTTCTCCAACACCACAGTTCAAAAGCATCAATTCTTCGGCGCTCAGCTTTCTTCACAGTCCAACTCTCACATCCATACATGACTACTGGAAAAACTGTTGCCTTGACTAGCTGGACCTTTGTTGGCAGAGTAATGTCTATGCCTTTTAATATGCTGTCTAGGTTGGTCATAACTTTCCTTCCAGTGAGTAAGTGTCTTTTAATTTTATGGCTGCAATCACCATCTGCTGAGACTTTGGAGCCCAGAAAAATAAAGTCAGCCACTATTTCCACTATTTCCCCATCTATTTGCCATGAAGTGATGGGGCCAGATGTCATGATCATAGTTTTCTGAATGTTGAGCTTTAAGCCAACTTTTTCACTCTCCTCTTTCACTTTCATCAAGAAGCTCTTTAGTTCTTCACCTTCTGCCATGTGGTATCATCTGCATATCTGAGGTTATTGATATTTCTTCTAGCAATCTTAATTCCAGCTTATGCTTTCTCGAGCTCAGCATTTCTCATGATATACTCTGTATAGATGTTAAACAAGCAGGGTGACAATATATAGCCTTGATGTACTCCTTTTCCAACTTGGAACCAGTCTGTTGTTCTATGTCCAGTTCTAACTTTTGCTTCCTGACCTATATACAGGTTTCTCAAGATGCAGGTCAGGTGTCTGGTATTCCTATCTCTTTCAGAATTTTCCACAGTTTATTGTGATCCACACAGTCAAAGGCTATGGCATAGTCAATAAAGCAGAAATATATGTTTTTCTAGAACTCTCTAGCTTTTTCCATGATCCAGCAGATATTAGCAATTTGATCTCTGGTTCCTCTGCCTTCTAAATCCAGCTTGAACATCTGGAAGTTCATGGTTCACATATTGCTGAAGCCTGGCTTGGAGAATTTTGAGCATTACTTTACTAGCATGTGAGATGAGTGCAATTGTGCAGTAGTTTGAGCATTCTTTGGCATTGCCTTTCTTAGGGATTGGAATGAAAACTGTCCTTTTCCAGTCCTGTGGCCACTGCTAAGTTTTCCAAATTTGCTGACAAGAGCGCAGCACTTTCACAGGATCATCTTTAGAATTTGAATTAGCTAAACTGGAATTCCATTGCCTTTTGTTTGTAGTGATGCTTTCTAAGGTCCACTTGACTTCACATTCCAGGATGTCTGACTCTAGGTGAATGGGAATGATCACACTTTCATTATTATCTTGGTCGTGAAGATCTTTTTTGCACATTTCTTCTGTGTATTCTCACCACCTCTTCTTAATATTTTCTGTTTCTGTTAGGTCCATACCATTTCTGTCCTTTATTGAGCCCATCGTTGCATGAAATTTTCCCTTGGTATCTCTAATTTTCTTGAAGCTGTCTCTAGTCTTTCTCATTCTATTGTTTTCCTCTATTTCTTTCATTAATTGCTGAGGAAGGCTTTCTTATCTCACTTGCTATTCTTTGGAACTCTGTATTCAAACGGGTATATCTTTCCCTTCAACTTTTGCTTTTCACTTCTCTTCTTTTCACAGCTATATGTAAGGCCTCTTCAGACAGCCATTTTGCTTTTTTGCATTTCTTTTTCTTGGGGATGGTCTTGCTCTCTGTCTCCTGTACAACGTCACGAACATCCATCCATAGTTCATCAGGCACTCTATCAGATCTAGTCCCTTAAATCTATTTCTCACTTCCACTGTATAATTTAAGGGATCTGATTTAAGTCATACATGAATGGTCTAGGTGTTTCCCCCACTTTCTTCAATTTAAGTCTGAATTTGGCATATTTTGTCTTTAATCTTCTTTATCAGCTACAATTTCATTAGGTGCATGAACTGCTTTCCAAGAAATTGCAAAAGAGTTTATTCAGTGTTTTTCTATCACCTAACTAGTTAACCATTCTTGTAACCTTCTGTATTTATTTCTTCAATATCCATCATTCAGAAGTAATATCTTACATAATGTAGTTTTTCAAAATCCAAAGAAAGGTTCCTATGAAATAATATATTTTGATAATTTCATATTTCAGTAATTATTTCTGTGACTTCTCTCCAACTGCTATCATCTTAACAGATGGATGATAGAAGTGGGAAATAAAAAAGTCAACTAACCTTCTTCCATGTAAGGCACATGACTCACAGCAGAAAAATAAGTTCATTTGGAGAATGCATCAGGAGGAATCAAATTCTCAGGAAGAACTAGGTTCTCCTCACAGCAAAAATTGGAAGGGAACACTAAGAGAAGAGGTATTTTTTTTTTTTTAAAGAGTGGATATTCCTATATAAAGTTCCTGTTCCAAAGGGAAAAGTGAGAATCTGTGAAAAGGGGGAGTGTTGGGAGATGGATTCTGATAGGCGTCTATACAGAGAAGCAAGAAAATAAGTACGCCCATAGTGCATAGTGATGAATAATCTGCCAGGCTTTGTTTCTATCAGTAACTCAGGTAAATGACTATATGATATATTTTGATCTAAACATCAAAACATCTGCCTGCAATGCAGGAAACCTGGGTTTGATTCCTGGGTCAGGAAGATCCCCTGGAGAAGGAAATAGCAACCCACTCCAGTATTCTTGCCTGGAAAATCCCATGGATGGAGAAGCCTGGCAGGCTACAGTCCATGGTGTCACAAAGAGTTGTGCACGACTGAGTGATTTCACTTTACTTCAAACATCAAAGAAACACTACTTTTTGTAATTTCTGGGTAACTGGTGTCACCACCAAGAGAAGAAATGACCCCTCAGGACTCTCAGAAACTAAATAACCTAGAACACTTTTTTCCCCCTAAATAGAAATGTTGTGCCTTTCAGTGTCTGACACATGATTTTCTTTAAAAAAAAAAAAAAAGAGTTACATGAATAAATCTAGGACAGAATTCAAGTAAGAACATCAATGACAATAACATTACATAGATACAAAGAAATATTGACCTTGCTGTCAGCAAAGTTGGCTTCTGATCTCAGAGTTGTAGCTTCCATATCTTCTGATGTGCAATGTGATGTTATTTCCTACTGGAAGTTTTCACATCTGAAAATGCATGTAGAGAATTAGATTGTTTCTGAAATTCTTTTTATTAAGAAAATTGTGCAGTTTTGATAATCCCCCCATTAGCTATTCACAACTGAGTGGTTTATCTTCCATTTTGATATGTGTTACATTTAGGAAATTAAAGTAGGGATGTAATGCAAAGTTTGGCATCTTTTCCAACATTCAATGTGCTGCTGTGCATTCTACAGTCTATCACAGTGCTTTATACCACCAGCAGCAATTACTCTTGCACTAGCAAACCCCACTGTTAGTCTAGCTTGGGGCTACCCACCTACAGTGTTTCTAACTATTGATACATTTTTCCTTTTTCAAAATCTAGACAGTGTTTATGTGTAATCATCTGGTTTACCACCTGTGGCTTCTCTATCCATTAGTACAGATACGGACAGTCACAAATCTCCCTCATTCTTTTCTTTGCCTCTGTGTCCCATAAATTCTTGGAGTAAAAATACTGGATTTCTACAATATTTAAATTGTGTTTCCTAATTATCTCAATGAATCGTGCATATGGCTGTGATTACTAAGCCTAGAAGGATGCTGTGTGATTGGTGATTATATAGCAATTTTATTTGTTTTCATTGATAATGCTAATTCCTTTTACATTATATTTTATTACTGTTCTGAGTGAAAATCTTGCTGGCAACTGCTTCTCATATTATGAAGGATATGTGGAAAATATTATTGACCCTAGATAGCTTATTTTATTATAAGTTTTATATAAAACAAATAGTTTCAAACAATGCATTTTTTTCTGAACAAAATGGAGTTGTCCATTGGCATTTTTCTTCTGTGTAATTTGATGTATGTATAATTTTAGGTACCCGCTTCCCTGGTGGCTCAGAGGTTAAAGCGTCTGCCTCCAATGCGGGAGACCCGGGTTCGATCCCTGGGTCGGGAAGATCCTCTGGAGAAGGAAATGGCAATCCACTCCAGTATTCTTGCCTGGAGAATCCCATGGACGGAGAAGCCTAGTAGGTTACAGTCCATGGGGTCGCAAAGAGTCGGACACGACTGAGCGACTTCACCACCTTATAATTTTAGGTAATGATGCTGAGAGAAGAAGAAAATAATTTGGGTAGGGTAAATAGGCAGTTTAGAGCTATGTCACTATTTTAACTAAAAACAACTATTACACTCCTGTTTCTCTCTTTCTAAGTTACAAATTAATATCTTCCTTTTCTTCTGACATCTTCTCATTGATGTTTTAAGTAAAAATTATAATATTATTTTAAAAATTAAATAGTACTTCTACTCATATTAAACAAGCTTTTGTCATATTAATTTATCTATTTTCTTTTTAAAAACAAATTTCCATGAATCTTTTTAAGCTTAATTCACTTCCTTTAAAAAAAAAAGTTTTTATAACAGAAAAAAACATACTTTTGAAATAGATTGTCCAGATAGAAATTCAGTTATTAACTCTTAATAAGTATGTGACCTAGACCAAGGTGCTAAAACTCCTCTGCCTCTCTTTCCTCTATTCAATAAAGGTGATGGTAATAGTAACCATCTAATGAGATTAAGACAAGAATTAAAGAATATGAGGTTAGCAGTTTTTAAAAGTCTCTGGCATATAACAGTCTCATGAATCACTTACAAAGAGCGGACTTTCTCTAACTCAATTCTGTGCAATAGTTGATAGGTAAATAGAATTTTCCATTTTGTCTGCCATTCCTGATGCTAAGTTGAAGTTTTCCTTTTTGGAGCGGCATTCATAAAACAAATCCCTTTCAAAAGTGGCTATAAATATGTAAATATATCACTGGAAGTGTTGATCAGTATACCATCCATTATGCATGTTTTCTCTAAAAATTAAGGTATTAATTGTTTTTCAAGAGTATTATCAGAAGTACACTGAAATACGATAATCTCTTTAAAATATTCAGTGACAAAAATATAAAAGCTCAACTCTGTGAGACTGTTGTCATATGTGTGTTTGTATCTTTCAGCAATACCAGGAACTGAGAATATTTGTAGGCAGTATTCTTTTCCTTTTTTGATTCCCTATGCTTTCTATCACTGTCTCTTTTCCTTTTTAAGCCTAATTCTTCTGCTCAACTTTGAGACTAAATAATTTATGGCTTAGGCATGCCCTAGCTTCTAAATAGGGAGAAGGCAATGGCACCCCACTCTGGTATTCTAGCCTGGAAAATCCCATGGATGGAGGAGCCTGGTAGGCTGCAGTCTATGGGGTCTTGAAGAGTTGGACAAGACTGAATGAATTCACTTTCCCTTTTCACTTTCATGCTTTGGAGAAGGAAATGGCAACCCATTCCAGTGTTCTTGCCTGGAGAATCCCAGGGACGGGGGAGCCTGGTGGGCTGCCATCTATGGGGTCGCACAGAGTTGGACATGACTGAAGCAACTTAGCAGCAGCAGCAGCAGCTACAGCTTCTAAATAATGGTTTGCAAAGGAAACTTTAGGGACAGCCTGCATGGAAAACCCTTTAATGTTAATCTAAAATAAATTTTTGAGTCTACTCCAGACCTGCTGAATTAGAATTTCTGTAGATGATGCCCAGAAATCTGCATCTTTATGAAGTATCACACATGCTTCTTAGGCACAGTGAATTTTGAGAACCACTGTTCTATGGTTAAGAATTTATGAAGAGAAACTAAAGTTCTGAAGCCCATGTTTTAGAATTTTGCATCACTATTCTTGTTGCTCATCTCACCCTGATCTTATTATTGGTTTCTGATAAATACTCCTTAACTCTCTTATATATAGTTTTAAATTATATCCCATACTTGTAAGTGACTTTCCTGGTGGCTCCGATGGTAAAACACCTGCCTACAATGTGGGAGACCCGGGTTTGATCCCTGGGTCTGGAAGATCCCTTGGAGAAGGAAATGGCAACCCACTCCAGTACTCTTGCCTGGAAAATCCCATGGACAGAGAAGCCTGGTACATTACAGTCCATGGGGTTGCAAAGAGTCAGACATGACTGAGCGACTTCACTTTCTTTCACTTTCTGATAAGTAGAATTTTTCCTAAAAGTTAATGTTTCAATCTGACCCTCCTTTTAGCTTTTTTTTTTTTTCCTACTCATCTAATTGGGAAGACAGTTTGCTATGTCATTCTCTATCACTAGTAATGTTTTTGCTCCTATGTTCTTGATTTTATGCAAGATTTCCCTGACAGTATTTGTGTTGACTCCATATCATCCACTATATTCCTTTGTTGGGGCATATAATGACCTAATTTTTAAAATCTACATAATTTTTTTTTAATTTATTTATTCTAGGCTGTGCTGGGTCTTTGTTGCTGCATGAGGGCTTTCTGTAATTGTGGCAAGCGGAGGTTACTCTCCAGTTGCAGTGCACAGGTTTCTCATTGCAGTAGCTTCTTTCATTGCAACCAGAAGGGCTCTAAGGCACAGGTTCAGTAGTTGTAGCATGTGGGCTTAGTTTCCCTGTGGCATGCGGAATCTTCTCGGACCAGGAATCGAGCCAGTGCCCCCTGCATTGTCAGGCAGTTTGTTAACCACTAGATGACCAGGGAAGTTCCTAGTTGTTTTCCTAACAACATTTCTATTTGTCACTATATTGCCTACTCCCCAACATATCCTATTTGGTTAGGGGAGCTGGATTCTCAGGCTTATCATCTGGTTCTCTCTGTTGGACAAACACTAGATTGTCACATCTCAAAGTGCTGTGTATATACAATACCTTGATAAGCATATATTCAAGTGACAAATAAATGTTATTTTTTCATATGGAAATTTTATATCTCCAATTTGAAAACAATGATTTGCTCATGATTAATAGGATATTGAGCAGCAAAAGAGGAACATCTATAAGAATCATTTGTGTCTGAACAGTGATCCTCTCTTTTGGTCAGGAGATAGGACAAAGAGGGGTCCTTAGCTTTTTATATGCAAAAGTGGACTGATATTATAAAGAGCCATAGCTACAGTTTTGAATGTAAGTCAAGCTATTACATGAATAAGATGTCAAATATTAGAACTATATGAGATTCTTTTTTTTGCATGTGAAATTTTAACTATTTTAAGCATAATTTACATAAAATTTTATATCTTGATTTTTTTAAAGATGCTTATTTTAAAAGTTTATTATTTATTTATTTATTTTTACTTTGCAATATTGACAAGGTAATGGGAGAGCTATCACAATACCCTGTAGCCAGTAACCAATGCTCCCTCCCTTCCTTCTGCACACACACACACACACACACACACACACTGGTTCTGCAGCAGCTGTGTGCATTTACTTGCAATTTGTCAGAGCAGTGTGACCTGAGATTTGTTTACTAACCATGGATACTTTCCACCTCTAGCCTTTAATTGTAAACTTTTGTTTGTTTGGTTCTGCCTAAATTGATTGTATAAATTTGCTAAAGCAAGGATAAATTCACTGTTGGAGAAAATATAAATGAAGAAAATATTATTTCCATATGGAAATATGAATAATTATCAAATATCATTTATTAAGATTCTCTTCATCACCAGATAAAGTGGTTGGTGGTTTTCTTAGGCTATTCCAAATGGTCTCCATAACAACCTCATGAAAGAAATATTTTTCTCATGCACCACAACTACTGAGACTATGCTCTCAAACCCATGAGCCTTATCTACTAAGGCCCACACACCTGGAGCTCGGGCTCCACAGCAAGAGAAAGCACTGCAATGAGAAGCCCACACACTGCAAAGAAGAGTAACCGTGGTTGCCTTAAGTAGAGAAAACCTATGTGCAACAACGAAGACCCAGCACAGCGATAAATAACATTTAAGTAAGAAAATCTTCTTTTTAAAAAAAGAGAGTTGTTGTTATCTTATGTTATACATATTTTTTTACTATGAGAATTGAGGTTCTAAAATGTCTTCCCATCTCCACTGGCTTTATTTCCAACATTCTCCCTACCCTCCTACATCAGCCTTGAGCAAATGACACTTCAGTTTATAATGCCTTAAATATCTAAAATTATTTTTGGCTCAGGACCTTTGAATTTTTTGTTCCGTGTACCTAGAATCCTCTTAAGAAAATTCTATAGAATGGGCCCCTTTTCCTCACTCAAGTGTCTTTTTAATATTTACTTATTTTTGGCTGCACTGGATCTTCATTGCTGTGTGTGGGCCATCTCTAGTTACAAAGTGCAGGGCCACTCTCTAATTGTCGTGTACTGGCTTCTCATTGCAGTGGTTTCTCTTGAGTAGCACAGGCTCTAAGCTTTATGGGCTTTAGTAATTGCTGCACGTGGGCTCAGTAGTTGCAGCTCGCAGGCTCCAGAGGCCAGGCTCAGTAGTCGTGGTGCACAGCCCAGTTACCTTTCGTTATATGAGAGCCCATGTTACCCGTGTTGCCTCTCCTGCACTGAGATGGAACCAGCGTACCCCACATTGTGAAGTGGACTTGTAACCACTGGACCACCAGGGAAGCCCAAACATCTCTTTATATGACAGCATTCTTCTGGAATGTTTCCTTGACCCATTCTAGGAAAAATTAATATCGTGTCTCTCAGATTCATCTGCATTTACCTTGGTATATTTTTTAAAAGACCCTGATGCTGGGAAAGATTGAAGGTAAAAGGAGAAGGTGGAAGCAGAGGATGAGATGGTTAGACAGCATCAGCGACTCAATGGACATAAACTTGGGCACACTCTGGGAGATGGTGAGGGAAAGGGAAGCCTGGTGTACTGCAGTCCATGGTGTCACAAAGAGCTGGACACTGTGGTGATTGAACAAAAACAAAAAAAAATTAGATGAAACATCAATATCTGCAATTACATTATACATTTATTACTTATTTGTTTGGTATTTCTTTTCCCATTAAAAATTGGCATCTTGGGGTCAAAAATTAGAAATTTCAGAGCTTTAACAGAAGTACTTACAAACATGCATGTTACATGGGGAATAATTATGTGACAAGTGAGTAATGAAATATTTTTAATAATGTTAAATTGTATTTATAATTAAAATATATTTTTGTTTCTGCATTCATTTTAGGGGTTCATTTATATAGTAAATAAGTTATTCTTAGAAGGAAAAAAATTGCAGTGCATGAAGTGTATATATATATTTTATACTTGTTATTTTATATTTAATATAAAGGGGATGACAGAGGATGAGGTGGTTGGATGGCATCACCAACTCAATGGACATGAGTTTGAGTGAGCTCCAGGAGTTGGTGATAGACAGGAAAGCCTGGTGTGCTGCAGTCCATGGGGTCTCAAAGAGTCAGAAACGACTGAGTGACTGAACTGAACTGATTTTATATTTTATGTTCATTCTTTTAAAATATAGTCTTAAGTAATTAAAGTTTACAACTCAAAGATGTGTTACATTTTAGCAATTATTTTTTGCCTTTTCCATTATAGTTTATTACAAGATATTGAATATAGTTCCATGTGCTACATAGTAGGATCTTGTTGTTGAAGCTTTAAATATAAAACTATTTTAATATTTATACAATCTGTGATGAATTCTCCTTTTTCCTATGTATTAATCATATTTCAATTTATTAAAATCTATAACAAGATAATTTGTATCACAGGACTCCTTTGATAAATATGCATAGCTGTAGAAAGCTTTTTGACTATTGCCAAGATTCAGTGAACTGAAAGATGCTGTATTATGGAATAAAGAAGAAAGATTCTTGGTATCTCAGTATACAGAATAAGATAAAAAACATTTATTTGGTACTGAAATTGTCTTTTACTTTTAAAGTTAAAAATTTAAGGTTAGGGAGCATCAACCTATGTGAGGCAAACACTAATAGAACTTCAAGGAGAAATAGTTGGATCCATTACCATAGTTGAAGACTTCAAGATTTATTTATCAAAAATAAGAAGTTCCATCAGGTAGAAAATCAGTAAGGCATACAGTCAGTTCTCAATATCCAGGTATTCATCTAAGGATTTCAAGCATGGATGAGAAATTCCAAAATGTTCCAAAAAGCAGCAATAAATAAGTAGAATTAGTAATTGAAAACACAATACCATTTGTATTAGCACCCATAAAAATAAAATGCTTATGTACGTATCTAACAAAACATATTCAAGCTTTATATAAGCCACACAATTCTGATGATTGAAATTAGAGAACATCTAAATATTGACATTCTAGAAATGTCTCTACTACTTGCAAAGTACATTAGAAATTTGCTGATAAAAATAGACACATTGTAAACTCATCAGTATAATACCAGGTTCTATCATTCAACAAGTTTCAACTAATATTAACTACCTGTTGTATGCCAGGAATCATGCTAAGTAGTGAGAAGGTGAAGTCGCTCAGTCGTGTCCGACTCTTTGCGACCCCATGGACTATAATGTACTAGGCTTCTCTGTCCATGGGATTCTCCAGGCAAGAATACTGGAGTGGATTGCCATCTCCTGCAGTAAATAAAATACAAAATTCCTCCTCTTTGTCCATAAATATTCCAGTGTTCATGGGAGAGACCAACTTTAAGAAAATTATTGTATAAAGTCAAAATGTCTGCTAGTGTTGTTTTGTAAAAAACAATACAAGTAATAAATTATGAAAAAATGTGAAAGAACAGTACTGTCCAGTACTTTGGCCACCTCATGTGAAGAGTTGACTCATTGGAAAAGACCCTGATGCTGGGAGGGATTGGGGGCAGGAGGAGAAGGGGACAACCAAGGATGAGATGGCTGGATGGCATCATGGACCCAATGGAAGTGAGTCTGAGTGAACTCCGGGAGTTGGTGATGGACAGGGAGGCCTGGCATGCTGCAATTCATGGGGTCGCAAAGAGCTGGACACAACTGAGTGACTGAACTGAACTGAACTAAACTGAAGTGCCCGAGACACTGGAAACGTTGAATAGAGATCCATCCAAAAGAGTGAGGAATGCCTTGTGAATATCTGGGGAACATCGAGTGGGAGTGAATAACAAACATTTAGACCTCGAGGCAGGGGTGTTCTAGGCTTGTTTAATAATGGGGTGGCCACTGAATTTGAACAGAATAAAGAAGATGGAGAGTGAAAAGTGATGTAAAGACAGCTAGGACCTATATCATAAGTGACAGTATACATCATGGTGTTTTCTTTAGGTTCTGCTGCATGAAATGGGGAGCAAAGTTAAAATCTCCTTGCTGGGAGTTGCAGTTTTGAAAATAAGTCTCTATTTATTATGAGAAGAAAGGAGTATAGGGAAGCAAGTATAATGCAGAGAGACCATCTTTGAGATTTTTTTAAATGTCTATGAAAGAAATCATAGGGTCAGAATATAATATAGGTACAGAAAGTGAAAAGAATTTGCTTTCTTGCTATATTCAAAATAACAGTTGACAGATTTGTTAGTGGATTGGAATTTGTGTCTGACAGATGAATGTTAATTTCAGTCTTTGACTAGAGTAGCTGAAACAACATTGGTTTTAATTAGGTGGGGGAATAGGGAAATAAGCAAAAGGCATAAAAGTAGTCAGCAAAAAACAAGAGTTAGTACTTAGAAATATTAATTTTGTGATTCTTATTAGATATCCTGGTGGGAATGTTGAGTCAGCAATATAAATATTCACATTTTTAATTTACAGATTTTTAAATTTATATTACACCACTGCTTTGTATAAAATTAATATTTTCACTTGATATAAAATAGAAATATCTTATTTAAACATGATCTTGACTATTCAGAATGCTTATTTTCTTATCTTGAACATAGATCACAGCTTATTTTATGTTTACTTTCCAGGTTAGCAGGATGATGCTTATGTCCTACTCAAGATTCACAATAAGAAAATACACTGAAGAAATGGAAAATATGATGCTCTTATCTAATCAAGGTAAAAGAAAATCTCATAATATTGCTGTTTCAGACACTCTATGGTCAATATTAGCTGAAAAATGTATTTTATCCCAAAAATTAAATACACATATGTGTGTGTATGAGAGAGAGAAAAGGCAGAGAGGGAAGATTTCTGCTAAATAGAAAAACTTGAAAATAATTAAGAAGTTTCTTAGAAATATATCAATGACTAGAATTGAGTTGCTTTTAGAAGTAGAAGGATGATTCCAATGTTCACTCTTTCACATATTCCCTTTCCTACTTGACTAGGAATTAGAATAAATTATATCCTTACCATGATTATAGAAATTCTTCTACCTAGTTCTTGGTGGAAGTTTTTAGTAAGTTATGGGCATGCAAGGTGAAATTTGTCATTTCAGAAAAAAATAACTGTGCCAGGAAATAAATGGTTGTTGATTATTTATGTAACATTACAGGGAGCATCTTAAGATAGTGATGATATATGCTCTGTAAATGAACAAAGTCCTGCTTTTATTACTTCTGGCCATAGCAACCTGAAATATAGATTAGCACTGACTTGAATGATCTCTCTGAAAAAAAAAAGGTACTGATCAGAATTCTGTTTTTAAGAGCCCCTAAGATAAAGATCTTAGAATGCCTCAAATCAAATGTATTAATAATTCCTTTATTTGGTTCTAATACACATATAAGGACAGTGATGTGGAGGAGGAGGGTGGCATAAACACCAAGTAGCCTTTGTGAGAAGTTATATTTTGGGAGTGGGTCCAGACAATTATCAGAGGAAAGGTCTTATAATTAATGGCATATGCTGCTTGAGAGTGCTTCCAAGTCCCTATCTGTTAACTTTGTCTTTGTGGCTTAAGGTTGGTTGATGAACCGCAAAGCAAGTTTTTAGAATGTTTCCGTCTTACCATTTTCTCTTATAATTATCAGTATCATCATGACATATGTAATATAATGTTTTAAATTGCAATTGTTTGGCATTTCAGAAAGGTGTATTAGTAGGTTTTCTGTATGCTCAACTGGGAAAATAGCCAAACTTTATTATACCATTTTCAACTCTAAAGAGCATACTGATATACAGACAAACTTTTATATATCTATTTCTTCTTTGATTATTGGAGCTAATGTTCCTTACCATTGTTTTTGGCATTAAATAAGATGTGGAGAAAGAAAGCTTGCAAATTCTTGATTTTTGTTTTGTTCAAATGATGAGATTTTATTTTTACAGTTCAAAGAGTAATTATTTGAATAGACTGTATATCATACATAATAAGCATCTACAAATGCCCTTCTAGATTACTAAAATATGATTTGAAACCTTAAATTATGAGGGCTCCTGCTTGCATGTGATACTAAGAAAGACTCTAGAGCATATCTAAATGTTGTTTCAGTTAGAACTATGCCATCACCCAGAGAACATCCCCTCTACTAAATGTCTTTTAAGCAGACCATTAACATAGGCAGTGATTAATATGACACTGTAAATGATTAAGCAGGTGGCAATTATTAGGTAGCTTAGCAGGATTTAACTCAATTGTAGAAATTCAAAACCCCAAATAGAGTTCCTTAATGACTTCTTAGCAATTGTGTTGAATTACTAATATAGTGTTAACTGTCTTTCAATTGAACTCATGTAAAAACATGTGAATATTTACTAGCTTTAAAAATCTCCTTCAGATTTAGTGTTTGTTTCATTTATTTTTTTCTGGAAAGTAAATAATCACTATACCTCCTTGCATTTTCTTGCTTTCAATATTATAGATGCAAAATGTTACATATCAAACTGCAATGCTTCCTTCTCTCTTTACTTCCTTCCTATATTCATCCTTCTTTTCCTTCCTGCCATCTTTCTATTTCTCTCTTGTTCCTCCTTTAGTAAATTATAGCATTCTGGTGAATATGAAAATATATCCCACTCTTTTGATTTTTATTCCTTAGTCTGTAGAGAGTTAAACTCTCCTTTAACATTTTTTGTCCATTTTACTTCCTTTGTAAATTGCTTGTTTATATATTTTGCCTTTATCATATTGAGGTGTTTTTAATAATTTAATTGGAAGATAATTGCTTTACAATATCATGTTAGTTTCTGCTGTACAACAACATGAATCATCTATAAATATACATATATGTCCCAAACCTCTTGAGCCTCCTTCTCACCCCTTTCTTACCTCCTAGACCGTCACAGAGCACTGAGCTGAGCTCCCTGTCCCATACAGTAGCTTCCCACTGTTTTACAATGGTAGTGTATATATGCACACTGAGATTCTGCTTGATTTCATATGGATTTGGTAAAATGTCTTTCTCTATTTTGTATATTATTTTTGCGCATAAGCACTGAATGTTGACTTATTATATTATTTATTTTACAATGCGCTCTTCATACAAAAGTTTTCAGTTTAATCAAGTAAGATTTATTATTTCTTTGTGTATATCTACATGTTATCTTGTTTCAGAAGGTTAATCTATCCTTGAGGTCTATAGACTAATATTCCCTATATTAGTAACAAGGGTTTAATGAATGTTGTACTTCTAGGGATTTTTAGTAGATTTCAGGGCTTCTAAGTTCATAGTATTTTTTGTAATAAAATGTCTTAGAATCTAATAAAAAACTTCATTATAAATTACTCTTGACTATAAAGGAAAGTGTTGAGGCTTTTATTTTATGGAAAAACCATAGAGATTTATAATTTGACACTATTTTGTGTAATTTTCCTTTACATGTATAATTCATACTGTAGAAGAAATATGTACAGTTAAGCATATTTTTTCATAGCAAAGCATAAGAACTTGGCTGAAACACTGCATTTTATTAGCAAACTGTCATATTTAAAATAGAGGTTTTGTCTTACATTCTGATTAGCTATGATAGAGTTTCTAGTCAGCATTAGTCTCAAGACTTAAAGCAATTACCAATTAATTAATTCCTACTTTTGAGTTTTTTTTTTCTTTCTAGATTAAACTAAGAACATACAAAGTCAATTTAAAAATTCCTATGATCCTTTTAATTTGGAAAATACTAAAACAAATAGAATATTTTCTGAAAACAATTTAATATATTTAAACAAAAAAAATGTAGAAATACTCATCTGTGAAATATACCATATGTGAAAATACCATATGTGAAATATAAAAAAATCTACATACTTTAATATATCACACTTATTTGCAGATAATTTCTAAAATAGTATGTATGTTATTTCTATAAACTAGAATTCTAAGACAGAAAATAAATAGCAAATTTAAAACTTCTCAATAAAATGTTCACCAAGTAAGCATAGAAATATATCTTCCTGTAAAATCAATTCAGTTTTTAGACATGTGCCTAATGCACATTGACTCTGAAGCCCCATAATGATATTTATATGTGAATGTATGAATTTACATTGAGGTACTTAGAATAAAAGTATGAGAGCATTAGAAATTATTGCAAACTGAAAGGTTATTTTAGTAACTTAATAGAAAAGTAATTTTTTTTTCCACTGGTTCAATAATTTTTCCCCTTTGGTTAAAAATTTACTCCTGAGAGTAACCAATATGCAAAGGCCAGCAAAGGAAATATAAATGTTTAAAGCCTGAGTGAAATTATGATGTACTATAAAATGCATTTGCTTAAAAAATTGTTTATTTTTAAGTATCCATAGTAAATTTAGTTGAAATTTAAGTTATGAAATAAAAATACTGATTATTCTTGATTTTTGTTATTAATGGTGCTTATACATGTGTACACATAATAGCTTTCCATTTGCTTATAGCTTATACTTCTAAATATTCATACACTTGTTTTCAAAATAATGGACATCTGCTAATTTCCTATTCAGTACAAGAATTCCTCATTTTTCTGTGCTCTATTTTATTGAGCTTCACAAATACAGGGTTTTAATAAATTGCAGATTTGTAGCAACTCTTAGTTTAGTAACGAAATGGATACCATTTTTCCAACAGCATTTGTTCAGTTCATGACTCCGTGTCACATTTTAGTAATTTTCCCCAAAGTTCGAACTTTGTAAATATTATTTTATTTGTAATGGCAATATGTAATCAGAGATTTTTGATGTTACTATTGTAATTGCTTAGGGGTGCCATGGCATCACTCATGTAGGATGATGCCCTTAATTGATAATTTGTGCATGTGTTTTGACTGACCCTTACTCACCTTTCTTCCTCTTCTCAGCCTCCCTTTTCTCAGATAACAACAGTATTGGAATTAGGCCAATAATAATCCTACAGTGCCCTGTAAGTTGTTAAAGTGAAAAGTTGCAGATCTCTCTCTTTAAATCAAAAGCTAGAAGTAAATAAGCTCAGGAAGGAAGTCCTGCCAAAAGCCTAAATAGGCTGGTATCTAGAAATCTTGTGCCAATTAGTCAAGTTGGGAATGCACAGAAAAAGTACTTGAAGGAGCCAATCCAGTCAACTCACAAATAGGAAAGCAAGGCAGCATTATTGCTAATAAGGGGAAAATTTCGTGATTTGGATAAAAAGTCAAACTAGCCATATCATTCCCTTAAGAAATGGTCTAACCCAGAGCAAGCCTCTAACTCTTAATATTTTTGAAGACCAATAGAGGTGAGGAAGCTGCAGGAGAAAAGTGTGACACTAGCAGAGTATGGTTCCTGAGGTTTAAGGAAAGAAGCGATCTCCATATCATAAATGTACAAGGTGAAGCCGGTGCTGATATAGAAGTTTCAGCAAGGTTTCAGAAAATTTGAGTTAGTTAATTGATGAAGGTAGCATCACTAAAACAGACTTACAGTATGAATAGAGCAGCTTTGAAAGTAAAAATGAAAGTCAGTCATGTCCGACTCTGCAACCCCATGGACTATATCAGTTCAATCGCTCAGTGGTGTCTGACTCTTTGTAACTACATGGACTGCAGCACGCCAGGCCTCCCTATCCATCACCAACTCCCGGAGTTTACACAGACTCATGTCCATTGAGTCAGTGAAACCATCCAACCATCTCATTCTCTATTGTCCCCTTCTCCTCCTGCCTTCAGTGTTTCCCAGTATCAGGGTCTTTTCCAATGAGTCAGTTCCTCCCATCAGGTGGCCAAAGTATTGGAGTTTCAGCTTCAACATCAGTCCTTCCAATGAACACTCAGGATTGATATCCTTTAGGTTGGACTGATTGGATCTCCTTGCAGTCCAAGGGACTCTCAAGAGTCTTCTCCAACACCACAGCTCAAAAGCATCAATTCTGCAGTGCTCAGCTTTCTTCACAGTCCAACTCTCACATCCATAATGACTACTGGAAAAACCATAGCCTTGACTAAACGGACCTTTGTTGGCAAAGTAATGCCTCTGCTTTTGAATATGATATCGAGGTTGGTCATAACTTTCCTTCCAAGGAGTAAGCCTTTTAATTTCATGGCTGCAATCACCATCAGCAGTGATTATGGAGCCAAAATAAAATAAAATAAAAAAGTCTGACACTATTTCCACTGTTTTCCCATCTATTTGCCATGAAGTGATGGGACCAGATGCCATTATCTTCATTTTCTGAATGTTGACCTTTAAGCCAACTTTTCCACTCTCCTCTTTCACTTTCATCAAGAGGCTCTTTAGTTCCTCTTTACCTTCTGCCATAAGGGTGGTGTCATCTGCATATCTGAGGTTATTGATATTTTGCCCAGCAATCTGATTCCAGCTTCTTCCAGCCCTGCGTTTCTCATGATGTACTCTGCATATAAGTTAAATAAGCAGGGTAACAATATACAGCCTTGACATACTCCTTTTCCTATTTGGAACGAGTCTGTTGTTCCACGTCCAGTTCTAACTGTTGTTTCCTGACCTGCATATAGGTTTCTCAAGAGGCAGGTCAGGTGATCTGGTATTCCCATCACTTTCAGAATTTCCACAGTTTATTGTGATCCACACAGTCAAAGGCTTTGGCATAGTCAGTAAAGCAGAAATAGATGTTTGTCTGGAACTCTCTTACTTTTTCCATGATCCAGCTGATGTTGGCAATTTGACCTCTGGTTCCTCTGTCTTTTCCAGAATAAGCTTTAACATCTGGCAGTTCACTGTTCATGTATTGTTGAACTCTGGCTTGGAGAATTTTGAGCACTACTTTACTAGCATGTGAGATGAGTGCAATTGTGTGGTAGTTTGAGCATTCTTTGGCATTGCCTTTCTTTGGGATTGGAATGAAAACAGACCTTTAACTGTCCTGTGGCCACTGCTGAGTTTTCCAAATTTGCTGGCATATTGAGTGCAACACTTTCACAGCATCATCTTTTAGGCTTTGAAATAGCTCAACTGGGTTCCATTACCTCCACTAGCTTTGTTCATAGTGATGATTTCTAAGGCCCACTTGACTTCACATTCCTGGATGTCTGGCTCTAGGTGTGTGAATACGCAATTGTGATTATCTGGGTTGTGAGAATCTTTTTTGTATAGTTCTTCTGTGTATTCTTGCCACCTCTTCTTAATATCTTCTGCTTCTATTAGATTTATACCACTTCTGTCCTTTATTAAATCCATTTTTGTATGAAATGTTCCCTTGGTATCTCTAATTTTCTTGAAGAGATCTCTAGTCTTTCCCATTCTGTTGTTTTCCTCTATTTCTTTGCATTGATCACTGAGGAAGGATTTTTTATCACTCTTTGCTTCTTTGGAACTGTGTATTCAGATGCTTATATCTTTCCTTTTCTCTTTTGCTTTTTGCTTCTCTTCTTTTCACAGCTGTTTCTAAGGCCTCTTCAGACAGCCATTTTGCTTTTTTGCATTTCTTTTCCATGGGGATGGTCTTGATCCCTGTCTCCTGTACAATGTCATGAACCTCCATCCACAGTTCATCAGGCACTCTGTCTATCAGATATAGTCCCTTAAATCTATTTCTCACTTCCACTGTATAATCATAATGGATTTGGTTTAGGTCATACCTGAATGGTCTAGTGGTTTTCCCTACTTTCTTCAATTTAAGTCTGAATTTCGCAATAAGGAGTTCATAATCTGAGCCACAGTCAGCTCCTAGTCTTTTTTTTTGCTAACTGTAAAGAGCTTCTCCATCTTTGGCTGCAAAGAATATAATCAATCTGATTTTGGGGTTGACCATCTGGTGATGTCCATGTGAGTCTTCTCTTGTGTTGTGGAAGAGTGTCTTTGCTATGATCAGTGTGTTCTCTTTGCAAAACTCTTTTAACCTTTGTCCTGCTTCATTCCATAATCCAAGGCCAATTTGCCTGTTACTCCAGGTGTTTCTTGACTTCCTACTTTTGCATTCCAGTCCCCTATAATGAAAAGGATATCTTTTGGGGATGTTAATTCTAAAAGGTCTTGTAGGCTTCATAGAACTGTTCAGCTTCAGCTTCTTCAGTGTTATTGGTTGGGGCATAGACTTGGATTACTCTGATATTGAATGGTTAGCCTTGAAAATGAACAGACATCATTCTGTCGTTTTTGAGATAGCATCCAAGTACTATATTTTGGACTCTTTTGTTGGCCATGATGGCTACTCCATTTCTTCTAAGGGATTCCTGCCCACAGTAGTAGATATAATGGTCATCTGAGTTAAATTAACCCATTCCAGTCCATTTTAGTTCGCTGATTCCTAGAATGTTGACGTTTACTCTTGCCATCTCCTGTTTGACCACTTCCAACTTGCCTTGATAAATGGACCTAACATTCCAGGTACCTATGCAATATTGCTCTTTACAGCATCAGACCTTGCTTCTATCACCAGTCACATCCACAGCTGGGTATTGTTTTTGCTTTGGCTCCATCCCTTCATTCTTCTGGAGTTATTTCTCCCCTGATCTCCAGTAGCATATTGGGCACCTACTGACCTGCGGAGTTCCTATTTCAGTATCCTATCATTTGGCCTTTTCATACTGTTCATGGCATTCTCAAGGCAAAAATACTGAAGTGGTTTGCCATCCCTTCTCCAGTGGACCACATTCTGTCAGACCTCTCCACCATGACCTGTCTGTCTTGGGTGGCCCCACATGACATGGCTTAGTTTCATTGAGTTAGACAAGACTGTGATCTGTGTGATCAGATTGGCTAGTTTTCTGTGATTATGGTTTCATTGTGTCTGCCCTCTGATGCCCTCTCATAGCAACTACCATCTTGCTTGGGTTTCTGTTACCTTGGATGTGGAGTATCTCTTCACAGCTGCTCCAGGAATGCGCAGCCACTGCTCCTTACCTTGGACAAGGAGTATCTCCTCATGGCTGCCCCTCCTGACCTTGAATGAGGAGTAGCTCCTCTCAGCCCTCCTGAGCCCACTCAGCTGCTGTTCCTTGGATAAAACTTTGTATGGAAGAAAATGTCATCTAGGACTTTAATAGAATGTCCCTGTAGCTCGATAGTAAAGAATCTGTCTGCAATGCAGGAGACCTGGGTTCAATCCCTTTGTTGGAAGACCCTCTGGAGAAGGGAATGGCTACCCACTCCAGTATTCTTGCCTGGAGAACCCCATGGACAGAGGAGCCTGGTAGGCTACAGTCCATGGGGTCACAAAGAGTCGGACACAACTAAGCGATACTACTACTAAGTCCAGAATGGGCTCCAGCTAAAATGTAAAAGAGTGGCGAAGGAAAAAACACATCTATCATTGAAGGAAATGTCTACCTATGTCTACCTAAGGACCTAATATCCAGAGCAAAGAAGTCAATGCCTGACTTCAAAGATTCAAAGCACAGGCTGACTCTCTTGTGAGGAGCTAAAACAGCTGCTGTCTTTAAGTTGAATACAATGGTTATTTACTGATTTGAAAGTTCTAGGGCCCTTAAGAATTATGCTAAATCTCCTCTGTGTATGCTCTGTAAATCAAATAACAAAACCTGGATGACAGCAGATTTGTTTACAATATGGTTAACTGAATATTTTAAACCCACTGTTGAGACCTGCACTCAGAAAAAGAAAAAAATACTACTTTCAAATTATTACAGCTGATTAAAAATGTACCTGTCACCCAAGAGCTTTAATGGAGATATACAATAAAATTAATTTTGTTATCATGTCTGCTAATACAACATCCACTCTGTAGCCCTAGTAATTTCAAGTCTTATTATGTAAGACTATTTCATAAGGATATAGCTGTCATATATAGTGATTCCTTTTGTGAATCTGGGCACAGTAAATTGAAAACCTTTTGAAAGTATTCATCACTCTAAATGCCATTAAAGATATTCATGATTCATAAGAAAAGGTCAAAATATCAACATTAATAGGAGTTTGTAAAAAGTTAATTCCAACCCTCATGGATGACTTTTAGGGGTTCAAGACTTCAGTGGAGTATATGTGATGGAACTAGCAAGAAAACTAGAATTAGAAGTGGAGCCTGAAAATGTGCCTGAATTGATGCAATCTTATGATACAGTTTTATGGATGAAGAATTGATTCTTATGAATAAGCAAATAAAGCAGTTTCTTGAGATGGTGAAGATGCTGTGATGTTTGTAGAAATGACAACAAAGAATTGAGAATATTACCTAAATTTAGTTGATAAAACAGTGTCAGGGTTTAAGAGGATTGAATCCAGTTTTGAAAGTTCTGTTGTGACTAAAATGCTATCAAACAACATTATGTGCTACAGATAAATTGTGAAAGTCAATCAAAGCAGTAGTTTTTGTCATTTTATTTTAAGAAATTGCCACAGCCACCCCAGTCACCAACCCTTATCAGTCTCAGCCATTAACACTGAGGCAAGACCCACCACCAGCAATAAGACTTTGGTCCCCAGGAGGTTCACATGATTATTAACATATTTTAGCAATAAAGCATTTTTATTAAGATATGCACATTTTTATTTTAGATAATGCTATTGTGTATTTAATAGACTACAACATAGTGTAAACATAATATTTACCTGCACTGGGAAATGAAAATTTTTTTGTGATTTGCTTCTTTACAATTTTCTTCATTACTGAACTTGCAGTATTGCTATGTCTTAAAATAATTAGAATATTTGAAAAGGAGTATATGAATATTTAAATAATATAAATTGTAAACAAATGAAAAGCTCTTATGTGTACATGCATAAGCATTATTAATAACAAAAGTTAATACTAATCAGTATTTTTGTGTCATATCTTAATTGTCAGTTAAATTTCCTATGGATACTTTAAAGTATACAATTATTTAAACAAATGTATTTAGTAGTATAATGAGATTTCACTCAGGTTTTAAACATTGTGATGTTATGAAATTTCTCTGAATAGCTCTTTTTTTTTTTAATAAAGTCTACTTGCTTATTTGTTTCATTATTTTAAAACATTTTAAGATAATTATAGATTCACACACTATTATAAGAAATAATGCAGAGAGATTCTGTGTACCCTTCACTTTGTTACTGTTATTTTATAATCAATATTTGTTTAATTTTAGGTTTATATTAATGCTACTAGCAATTTGAATTAAGAAGTATAACTTCACTGCTGCTGCTAAGTCACTTCAGTCATGTCCGACTCTGCTACCCGATAGATGGCAGCCCACCAGGCTCCTCTGCCCCTGGGATTCTTCAGGCAAGAATACTGGAGTGGGTTGCTATTTCCTTTTCCAATGCATGACAGTGAAAAGTGAAAAGTGAAAGTGAAGTCGCTCAGTCGTGTCTGACTCTTAGCGACCCCATGGACTGTAGCCTACCAGGCTCCTCCGTCCACGGGATTTTCCAGGTAAGAGTACTGGAGTGGGATGCCTTTGCTTTCTCCAGATAACTTCACTAGAAGACAGTAAGAGAAAATCTATATGGAATTTAGAAAGATGGTAATGATAAACCTATACACAAGACAGCAAAGAGACACAGATATATAGAACAGCTTTTTGGACTCTGTGGGAGAGGGAGAGGATGGGATGATTTGGCAGAGTGGCAGTGTAACATGTATGATATCATAAGTGAAACGAATCGCCAGTCTAGGTTCGATGCAGGATGCAGGATGCTTGGGACTGATGCATGGGGATAATCCAGAGAGAAGGTGTAGGGCGTGAGGGGAGAGGTGGGGGTCAGGATTGGGAGTTCATGTACACTCGTGGCTGATTCATGTCAATGTATAGCAAAATGAATACAGTATTGTAAAGCAAAACAAACTAAAAAATAAAAAGTAATTTAAAAAAAAGCATCAAAAAAAAAATCTTGGGGTAGGGAAACATTTTTTAAATTTAATACAAAAGCACTTTTCCAAAAATGGAAATTTTGATGAATAAGATTTCATTAAAATTAAGATCTATCTTTAAAAAGTATTTAGATGAGTTTAAAAAGCTGAAACATTGAGAAAATATTTGTGATACATGTATCCCACATAGGTTTTCTGTATAGAACACATAAATATCAATTAATTACATCAATTAAGTGAAAAAAATGCATAAAATTTTTAAATGATAAAGTTACTTGGAAAAATAGCATGCATAAACATGTCCAGATTACAAGTAACACTCCAAACTGAATCTAACTCATAGTGAAATACCACCAGTGCCCACCACAATGGGTAAATTATTACTTTTTTAACTACCAGGCATTTTCAAGAATGCAGAGCAATTTTAACTATATAATCTATTAGTTGAGTACAAAAGGGGATATTCACTTCATAAGTTTGAGCTGTGGATCAACATACAGGTGTCTTAGCAGAAAATCCTGTTTTAATTATATATGTAAGAGTCACAGGTAGAACTGTGCAAAATATGATGTGCCCCCAAAATACACAGGACATTATTTATTACTACTACAATCTAAATGTATATCAGTAGAAAATATGTATAAAATAGATATTTTCATGCAATTATTTATTATACATTAATAAAAGTAAATTAGAATTATACCCCCAAATGGGGTGACTCTTAAAAACATAATGTGGAGTGCGATAAAGCAAACAGAAAAGTGTTTGTGCTGTGATATCATTCTTGTAAAGATAAAAAAGAATCAAAATTAAATGACTGTTAGTAATCAGGATAGGGTTGCCTTTCTGGAAGAAAGAATGGACAGTGATTGGAGAGTGTATGAAGGGTCTTCTGGTTTGCTATTAGTTTTCTGTTTCTTGATAGTTGTAGTTACAAAGATGTGATCATGTTGTGATAATCCACTGAGTTGTACACTTCTGAATCATACACTTTTCTCTTTATTTGTGACACTTCAAAGGCATAACTATTGGTAGCAATATTTTAGAAATTGCCTTATCACACATGCAAGACTTTTCTATAATTTATAATTTTAAATGGCAAAGAAAATGACAATTTTATTTTTTGAAGAAGTTGCACCAATTTATAATCACACTAAAATAAATAAATTATAATATATATCATAATTTTTAACACTTGATATTATCAGGACATCAATTTAAAAAATTGTTTTTATATTTTTATTTATTTATTTTATTGGAGTAAAATTGCCTTAAAATTTTGTGTTAGTTTCTGCTGTACAATGATGTGAATTTACTATATATACATACAGATATCCCCACCTCTTGAACCTCCCTCCTACTCTCCCCACTCTCCCTCTTTAAGTGTATCTTATTTTAATCTTATTTGCATTTATTTGGTCTATTATATGTGACTATCTACCTATCTATTGCTATCTATCCATCTGTGTATTTATTTATCTATATCTGTAATGTGAGGTAAAGTCTGTAAAAGATAAATCATTTTATTTCATTTCATTTAATGTTTTAATTTTTTGACTGTCATGTAGCATGCAGGATCCTAGTTCTCTGACAAGGGAGGGAACCGAGGCCCTTGGCAGTGGGAGCACAGAGTCCTAAACACTGGACCACCAGGGAATTCCTTAGGATACCTCCTTTTATAATCTTAATGTGTGAATATTGATATTTTTTTCTATGCTTCAAACAAGCATTACTACCAGAAATGCTACTTTACTGGGGTTTTCACTTGATCATCTTAGGGTTATATACAAATTATAATAAATATGTTCAGAAGATACTAAAAGATTCTAACATGAAGTAAAAAAAAAAGCTTTATAACTTAACCAAGTTTAAAAAAACAAAGTATATGTCACTTACATAATAAATTATATAACATTGGGAGAAGTCAATCAAAATACTACTATGTAACTGCAGACTAACTTCTGCTGCAGGATGTGCTGAAAATACTTTAGAAGTTTACAAATATAGACTTTGTGAAAGATAGCTATTTTAATAAAGAGAGAAATGGAACATGTTTCTTAGAAATCAACCCTTGGTGCCTGATAAAAATCTTACTAAAATATTAGATAAAAAGCCAAATGTTTTGAGAAGAAATGTCATCAAATCAGGAAAAACGTTTGAAAAAAACGGGACCAAAGGAAACAGTAAGAGAACTACAAGGACTATAGGTAATTACAAGGTGATGTTAATTACGGCATTAAAAATTAAGCAACATTGGGCCATTCAGCATCTGTCTAATGCAGCCATTAATGATTTATCTATGGCAGCTTTGCTTCTTATGTTTTTAGAGAAGCAACATCAATATTAATTGAAGAAAACTGAAAAAAGAAGGTGTAAGTCCAGGACATATATTGGACAGATTTACAAAATCTGAGAACTTTCTGCCAAGATGCAGGACAGAATCTCAATGAGTTTTGAGTTTATTTTCTTTTAATTAATTTAATTGGAGGATAATTAATTTACAGTACTGTGATGGTGGTTTTTGCCATGCATCAGTATGAATTGGCCATAGGTATACCTGTTTCCCCCCATCCTGAAGCCCACTTCCACTTCCCTCCCCACCCTATCCCTCTTGGTTGTCCCAGAGCACTTTTGGTCCCCTGCCTCATGCATTGAACTTGCACTGATCGTCTATTTTACATATGGTAATGTACATGTTTCAATGCTACTCTCTCAAATCATCCTATCCTAACCTTTTCCTCCTAAGTCCAAAAGTCGGTTCTTTACATCTGTGTTTCCCTTGCTGCCCTGTATGTAAGATTATTGGTACTGTCTTTCTAAATTCCATATATATGCATTAATATACAGTATTTATCTTTCTCTTTCTGACTTACTTCACTCAGTATAATAGACCCCAGGTTCATCCACCTCATTAGAACTGACTCAAAAGAGTTCCTTTTAATAGCTGAGTAATATTCCACTGTATATATGTACCACAACTTCCTTATCCATTCATCTGCCAATGGACATCTAGGTTGCTTCCATGTCCCAGCTATTTTTAAATAATGTTATGATGAACACTGGGGTACATGTGTCTCTTTCACTTCTGGTTACCTTGGGGTGTATGTATAGCAGTGGGATTGCTGGGTCATATAGCAGTTCTATTCCTGTTTTTTTTAAGAAATCTCCAGTTTTCCATGGTGGCTGTACCAGTTTGCATACCCACCAACAGTGTAAGAGGGTTCCCTTTTCTCCACACTTTCTGAAGTATTTATTCTTTGTAGACATTTTGATGATGGTCATTCTGATAGGTGTGGGATGATACTTCATTGTAGTTTTGATTTGCATTTCTGTAATGATGAGTAATGTTGAGCAACTTCTCATGTGCTTATTAGCCATCTATAGTCTTCTTTGAAGAAATGTCTGTTTAGGTCTTTTGTCCATTTTTTTTTTTTTATTGGGTTGTTCATTTTCTGGTATTAAGCTGCATTGTGAAGTGAAAATTGCTCAGTTGTGTCCGACTCTTTGTGACCCCATGGACTATACAGTCCGTGGAATTCTCCATGCCAGAATACATGGTACCTTTCCCTTCTCCAGAGTTTCTTGCCAACCCAGGTATTGAAACCAGGTCTCCCACATTGCAGATGGATTCTTTTCCAGTTGAGCCACAAGGGAAGCCCAAGATTACTAGAGTGGGTAGCCTGTCCCTTCTCCAGAGTATCTTCCCAAACCAGGTACTGAACCCAGGTCTTCCACATTGCAGATGGATTCTCTACCAGCTGAGCCACAAGGGAAGCCCAAAATTACTGGAGTGGGTAGCCTGTCCCTTCTCTAGGAGATCTTTCCAACCCAGAAATTGAAGCGGGGTCTCCTGCATTGCAGGTGGATTCTTTACCAACTAAGCTATCAGAGAAGGTCCATTGAGCTGCATTAGCTGCTTGTACAGTTTGGAGATTAATTCTTTGTCAGTTGTTTCATTTGCTATATTTTATCCTATTCTGAGGGCTGTCTTGTCACCTTGATTATAGTTTCCTTAATTGTGCAAAAGAATTTAAGTTTAACTAGGTCCCATTTGTGTATTTTAGTTTTTATTTTCATTACTCTAGGGATTTGAAAGATACATAAAATAGAATAAGGAATATTTTTTTAAGTGACACTAAGGCCACTCTGTGTTTTAGCTTCATTTCAGTGTTTCCCAAAGCTCTTAGTAAAAATGTTAGAAATTTATATTCTAGGCACCTTCCTAATCCAAATATATTTTCAAACCATGAGATCATTTTGTAATAATTTCCCAGTGACAGTTATTCCAATTTTTCATAACATAGTCTGAGAAATAGTCTTCTTTCTTGATCACAGAAAACTTATATTCCTGTTTCTGAGAGGATTTTCTTTTTAATAGTCAGTGGCCAAAAAAAAAGTTATGAAAGGGTGTCAAAGCCTTTATCCACTTAGCAGGAGTCATTTCAGCTCTGCATTGCTAAGGTTTGAATAAACATCACTGTATGTTATGATTTGGTTGCAAATAAATTTCTAATGAATAAGAGCAGAAGGACTATCCCTAAACATTTGAATTTTTTGAAAAACAAAATCTAAATGTGGAATGCATAGGTTTCTATATAATGCTACTGTTTTACTTGTGTTGGCACTGAACCAGAAAATTTAGATATAATGGTTGATGTGAAATTAAAATGTTTCTAATATGAACAGTCTTTCTAAGGTAACATTCCTTGTGGTTATTAAACTCCAGATGCAGATAGGAAAACTGAAAATGTTTTTAAAAAAGGTAAAAAAAATGGAAAGACAGAAAGAAAAACAATGAGTAGCAAGGATATTCCACTTAATATCACTACATAAAAAAACACATAAAAATTAGTGATTTATTACAGTTGTCATTTTATTATCTTTCATGATCTTGCCTGTCTGTATTTGAACAATGATTTCTCTAGACTTCTGGCTAAGATGGTAGCTGGAGCTGAAGTAGGAGGGGTTGCATGTAATAGATGGGTATAATTTGGGCATTTCACTGTCTTCATTTTGTCTTGGTCATTTTCCATGAATTCTCTCTTTTTTGCTGTTTTCTACTTTCTCAGAGCATAACCATTTCTTGTGATTGAGATGACTTAACATTAAAAGTCAGCAAACTATAGCACAAATAGAATTGCCAGGTAAGATAGGACAGTGAGTCAAATTTCAGATAAACATGAACAACTTTTTGTGTATAAATATGTTCTGGAATAACAGACTGGTTCCAAATAGGAAAAGGAGTACGCCAAGGCTGTATATTGTTACCCTGCTTATTTAACTTATATGCAGAGTACATCATGAGAAATGCTGAGCTGAAAGAAGCACAAGCAGGAATCAAGATTGCCAGGAGAAATATCAATAACCTCAGATATGCAGATGACACAAAAAGCCTCTTGATGAAAGTGAAAGAGGAGAGTGAAAAAGTGGCTTAAAGCTCAACATTCAAAAAACGAAGATCATGGCATGTGGTCCCATAACTTCATGGCAAATAGATGGGAAACAGTGAAAACAGTGTCAGATTTATTTTGGGGGGCTCCAAAATCACTGCAGATGGTGACTGCCGCCATCAAATTAAAAGACGCTTACTCTTTGGAAGGAAAGTTATGACCAACCTAGATAGCACATTAAAAAGCAGAGACATTACTTGGTCAACAAAGGTCTGTCTAGTCAAGGCTATGGTTTTTCCAGTGGTCATGTATGTATGTGAGAATTGGACTGTGAAGAAAGTGAGCACCGAAGAATTGATGCTTTTGAACTGTGGTGTTCGAGAAGACTCTTGAGAGTCCCTTGGACTGCAAGGAGATCCAACCAGTCCATTCTAAAGGAGATCAGTCTTAGGTGTTCACTGGAAGGACTGATGCTGAAGCTGAAACTCCAGTATTTGGCCACCTCATGTGAAAAGTTGATTCATTAGAAAAGACTCTGATGCTGGGAGGGATTGGGGTCAGGAGGAGAAGGGGACGACAGAGGATGAGATGGCTAGATGGCATCACTGACTCGATGGACATGAGTTTGAATGAACTCCGGGAATTGGTTATGGACAGGGAGGCCTGACAAGCTGCGATTCATGGAGTCGAAAAGAGTCAGACACAACTGAGCGACTGAATTGAACTGAACTGATGCTCTGGAAAATATTTGGAATATAATTACACTTTAAAGAAAAAGGTGTTTTCTGTTTATCTGAAATTCAAATTTAACTGGGTGTCCTGTTTAGTTAGGGAATGTGGCCACCATGGCTCAAATTTGGGTACACTTCTGTTCATATACACTAAGTTTTAGTGTCTGGGACATAGCCAAACTGATGGTTCAACAGGTGAAGAATCTGCCTGCAATGCAGAAGACACAGGAGACACAGGTTCAGTCTCTGAATGAAGAAGATCTCCTAGGGAAAGAAATGTCAACCCACTCCAGTATTCTTCCCTGGAAAATCCCATGGACAGAGGGATTCTGTCCCTGGTGGGCTGAAGTTCATGGGGTCACAAAGAGGAGGACACGACTAAACACAACGGCATGCATGGAAGCTTTGGCACTGCAATGAGAGAACTGAGTAGTTGTACCAGAAACCATGTCTGGCAGAGTCTGAAATATTTACTATCTGACCCTTTACAGAACAAGTTTGTGAGCCTCTGTCTTGTAAGGCAGTTTTCCAGTAAGAAAGGTCAAAGCTACATCCACTTTCATAAGCAAACCTGGAAAGTTTCCTTGCTCATTTCTGGCACAGTCATAGCTTCCAAGATTCTAAAAGCAAAGAATTAAACTCCTTTTTCAAAAAGAAAGGTATCTTTTGCAGCCATCTCAGGAAATATAAAGCTGTTAATTCAGTTGTGATTTGTTATCTAAAGAAAGCACTCTGAAAGGAAATGAGGTAATTTACAAACAAGAAAAGTGATTTTTATTTTAAAGTTCTATACTATATAGATTTTAAGATGCATAGATTAGAGATGTTTTCCCCTAATAATATAATTCATGGAAAGGAAAGGATACACAGTTTTGCATTTTAAAATAAAGCCTCAAGTTAAGTTCACTTTTAAATTGTTTCCACTGTGTTAAAATTTTTCTTAAAGTAAGCCTCTAAAACAGAAAATATCAGAATGTATATGATAGAAAAAGGAAAGCAAGTGTAGTGAACTAGTAATTATATTGGCAAAAGTCCTTTGAGTGTCAATTTTGCATTCCCAGGCAGCATTGCTTGAAGAGCAGCGATGGGATAGGCGTATCCACAATTTTGATAAAATTGTCAACTTTTTGTTCATACATATTTTCTGATACGTTTAATTTGACTGATTAAGGAACATTGCAACCCACGCCAGTGTTCTTGCCTGAAAAATCCCATGGGCAGAGGAGCCTGGTGGGCTACAGTGCTAATAGTCAGACAAGACTAAGTGATTCAACAGTGACAAAAAATAACAGATGATTCATATTATAAGGGACCAAATAACTTAGTCTGGACTTAATTTAGAAAGTGTAAATAAATTTTAAAAGATACTGTTTTTCTTCCCCTTTTATATTTTTCTATAATTATATGTTTATAAACTTCCCTTTCTTAAATCAGATTTAGGTCTTGCCTTGAGAACCCCATGAACAGTATGAAAAGGCATAAAGATAGGACAATGAAAGATGAACTCAACAGGTTTGTAAGTACCCAATATGCTACTGGAGATCAGTGGAGAATTAACTCCAGAAAGAATCAAGAGATGGAGCCAAAGAAAAAACAACACCCAGATGTGGATGTGACTGGTAATGGAAGTAAATTCTGATGCTGTAAAGAGCAATATTGAATAGGAACCTGGAATGCTAGGTCCATGAATCAAGGCAAATTGGAAGTGGTCAAACAGGAGATGACAAGAGTGAACATAAACGTTCTAGGAATCAGCAAACTAAAATGGACTGGAATGGGTGATTTTAACTCAGATGACCATTATATCTACTACTGTGGGCAAGAATCCCTTAGAAGAAATGGGGTAGCCATCATAGTCAACAAAAGAGTTCAAAATGCAGTACTTGGATGCAATCTCAAAAATTACAGAGTGATCTCTGTTTGTTTCCAAGGCAAACCATTCAATATCACAGTAATCCAAGTCTATGCCCCAACCAATAATGCTTAAGAAGCTGAAGTTGAACAGTTCTATGAAGACCTACAAGACCTTCTAGAACTAACACCCAAAAAAAGATATCCTTTTCATTACAGGGGACTGGAATGCAAAAGTAGGAAGTCAAGAAACACCTGGAGTAACAGGCAAATTGGCCTTGGATTATGGAATGAAGCAGGACAAAGGCTAAAAGAGTTTTGCCAAGAGAATGCACTGGTCATAGCAAACACCCACTTCCAACAACACAAGACAAGTCTCTACACATGAACATCAGATGGTCAAAATCAGATTGATTATATTCTTTGCAGCCAAAGATGGAGAAGCTCTGTACAGTCAGCAGAAAACAAGACCGGGTGCTGACTATGGCTCAGATCATGAACTTCTTATTGCCAAATTCAGATTAAATGGAAGAAAGTAGGGAAAACTACTAGACCATTCAGGTATGACCTAAATCAAATCCCTTACAATTATACAGTGGAAGTAACAAGTAGATTCAAAGGATTAGATCTGATACACAGAGTGCCTGAGGAACTATGATGAAGGTTCATGACATTGTATAGGAGGCAGTGGTCAAGACCATCTCCAAGTAAAGGAAAGGCAAAATGGTTGTCTGGGGAGGCTTTACAATCAGCTATGAAAATAAGAGAAGTGAAAGGAAAAGGAGAAAAGGAAAGATATACCCATTTGAATGCAGAGTTCCAAAGCAGAGCAAGGAGAGATAAGAAAGCCTTCCTCAGTGATCAATGCAAAAAAATAGAGGAAACAATAGAATGGGAAAGACTAGAGATCTCTTCAATAAAATTAGAGATATTAAGGGAAATTTTCATGCAAAGATGGGCACAGTAAAGGACAGAAATGGTATCGATGTAACAGAGACAGAAGATATTAAGAAGATATGGCAAGAATACGCAGGAGAACTAAACAAAAAAATCTTCATGACCCAGATAATCACATTGGTGTGATCACTCACCTAGAGCCAGACATTCTGTAATGCAAAATCAAATTGGCCTTAGGAAGCTTCACTATGAACAAAGCTAGTGGAGGTGATGGAATCCCAGGTGAGCTATTTCAAAATCTAAAAGATAATATTGTGCAAGTGTTGCACTTAATATGCCAGCAAATAAGGAAAACTCAGCAGTGGCCACAGGACTGACTGGAAAAGGTCAGTTTTCATTCCAATCTTAAAGAAAGACAGTGACAGGGAATGCTCAAACTACCACACAATTGCACTCATCTCACATGCTAGCAAAGTAATGCTCAAAATTCTCCAAGCTAGGCTTCACTGTTTGGATTTAGAATAGGCAGAGGAACCAGCGATCAAATTGCCAAAATCTATCAAGCTACTAATGGTATTTTTCACAGAGCTAGAACAAGTAATTTCACAATTTGTATGGAAATACAAAAAACCTCGAATAGCCAAAGAATCTTGAGAAAGAAGAATGGAACTGGAGGAATCAACCTGCCTGACTTCAGGCTCTACTACAAAGCCACAGTCATCAAGACAGTATGGTACTGGCTATTTCACAATTTGTATGGAAATACAAAAAACCTCGAATAGCCAAAGCAATCTTGAGAAAGAAGAATGGAACTGGAGGAATCAACCTGCCTGACTTCAGGCTCTACTACAAAGCCACAGTCATCAAGACAGTATGGTACTGGCACAAAGATGGAACTATAGATCAATGGAACAAAATAGAAAGCCCAGAGATAAATCCACTCACCTATGGACACCTTATCTTTGACAAAGAAGGCAAGAATACACAATGGATTAAAGACAATCTCTTTAACAAGTGGTGCTGGGAAAACTGGTCAACCACTTGTAAAAGAATGAAACTAGATCACTTTCTAACACCATACACAGCATATGAGAAATGCTGGACTGGATGAAGCACAAGCTGGAATCAAGATTGCCAGGAGAAATATCAATAGCCTCAGATATGCAGATGATACCACACTTATGGCAGAAAGTGAAGAGGAACTAAAAATCCTCTTGATGAAAGTGAAAGAGGAGAGTGAAAACTTTGGCTTAAACTGAACATTCAGACAACTTAGACCATGGCATTGTCCCATCGTTTCATGGAAAATAGATGGGGAAATGGTGGAAGCATGACATACTTTATTTTTTTTTTTGAGTTCCAAAATGACTGCAGGTGGTGACTGCAGCTATGAGATTAAAAGATGCTTACTCCTTCGAAAAAAAGTACGACCAATCTAGACAGCTTATTAAGAAACAGAGACATTACTTTGCCAACAAAGGTCTGTCCAATCAAAGTAAGTAAGTAAGTAAAGTCACTCAGTTGTGTCTGACTCTTTGTGACCCCATGGACTGCAGCCCACCAGGCTCCTCAGTCCATGAGATTCTCCAAGCAAGAATACTGGAATGGGTTGCCATTTCCTTCTCCAGGGGATCTTCCCAACCCAGGGATCAAACCTGGGTCTCCCGCATTAGAGGCAAACACTTTAACCTCTGAGCTACCAGGGAAGCCCTGTCAAAGCTATGGTTTTTCCAATAGTCATGTATGGATGTGAGAGTTGGACTATAAAGAAATTTGAGCACAGAAGACGGATGCTTTTGAACTGTAGTGTTGGAGAAGACTCTTAAGAGTCCCTTGGATGGCAAGAAGATCCAACCAGTCCATCTTAAAGGAAATCAATGCTGAATATTCATTGAAAGGATTGATGTTGAAGCTGAAACTCCAATATTTTGGCCACCTGCTATGAAGAACTGACTCTTGAAAAGACCTTGATGCTGGGAAAGCAGTAGGAGAAGGGGACGACAGAGGATGAGATTGTTGGATGGCTTCACCAACTCAATGGACATGAGTCTGAGTAAGCTCAGGGAGTTGGTGATGGACAGGGAGGCCTGGCGTGCTGCTGTCCATGGGGTCACAAAGAGTCAGAAATGACTGAGCAACTGAACTGAAATGAAACTAACAATATGTGGAATTGTTTAAAGAACTGAAAAGGAAATATGAAAATTTAGTTGGTTTATGAAATCTATGAAGATGATGACTCTTAACATTTTGTCAGATAATAATTTTGTTTCCTATAGAAATTTAATACTTTGCCTTGATCCATATTCTTCTGTACTGTTTGTAATATGTATATCAACTCTGTATCTAAAATATTTACATTAAATATATAAAATAATCTAATTTTAGTATTTTTACTAAATACATGGACCAAAAGCAGTTTAAGAATTGTCATGCAATTGGAGTAATACAGAATTTGCTGCATGTATTTCTGGATCATATGATTAATAAAAAAGATTCTAAATAATTCATGCTCAACTTTAACTATGAAACCTATCTGTACAACACTTATACAAATGATTTACCTAACCAAAAACAAATTTTAAAAAGTGTTTAAAACTTAGTAACGAAAACAATTTGGGGTGTTATGATTTGTAATTGGTAGCTGATATTGATTCAGAATAGAGAAAAATAAAATGTTAAAATTCAGATGTATGCATTTAACACTTTGATTCCTCCAAGTGACTAATTAACTATAAGGAGAATAATTATTTGTCTTCAAATAAAGCATATTCAGTTGTATTGCATGCTGCCATTATGTCAGTTGATTCACAATCCATATTTAGGATGCAATATTGCAAGACTGTAGTAAAGATTTTAGTTTCCATATCAATTACTCAACATGTATATTAGTAATATATCTTTTAGAAATATCATTGAAATTCCAGGCTTGAGTTATTTTCTAAATATCTAAAATATTTAAATATTTTAAATTAAAATGTTATATTTTATTTTTACTTGATTTTAGGAAATAAAGAAGTTTATAGTCACAGTTTTCTTCTTTCTTTTAGGTCATTTAGTGATAAGTGCTACACATATTCAGAAGATAATTTTACTGATCTTAAAAATGTGATAATAATAGTGAACTACCACTTATTCTATACTGTTAACATGTTAAGCAATTTATATATCCCTAGAGTATCTGTATAATATAGGTAATATTACAAAGTCCTTTCTATAGAAGGAGAAACTAAGTCTTATCCAGTGTGACACAATTAACAAGCACCAAGTTTAGTATTTGAATTCTTGCTGTTTGACTCCAAATTCTTGGCTCCTCACTACTGCAAAGCATTTATCAACTATTGATTTAATATTAAGGACACAAATAAGAAGAACTAAGTCTTTGAACTCACAAACTTCCTTCACAGTTTAATGTTAGAGGTAACATTAGTGCATAAATGATATGATAAATAAAATAATGTACAAAATCTTCTGCAATTGCAAAGAGGAAAGATTTCATATATGTGACATCTGAACTAAGCTTTAATAAATAGTATCATTCCAATAAGTAGTAACAAAATTATCATAGAAGGAATGACATTTACATAGTCATGCTGCTAAGTTGTTTCAGTAGTGTCCGACTCTGTGCAACCCCATGGACTGCGGCCCACCAGGCTCCTCCATCCATGGGATTTTCCAGGCAAGAGTACTGAAGTGGGGTGCCTTTGCTTTCCCTGGTACATAGTCATAGACGTATTCAATTTTGATGGACCCTCTACCTTCCCCCTATTTGCATCATAATTAGCTGAGTACATATTCTCGCACTGAGGTCATACTTATTGTAGCATGCGTAAAGGATGTTTTAATTATGTATTTGCCTGTAATTTTCAACTATTAAGTTGTTAAATCCAAGAAATGGGATTTTATGTTTTAGTTTTCATTTAATCTCTAACTTATAATTTAGTACTTAGCTGTAGTAGAATTGCTCAAGGAATGTTTGTAGTGTAAGTAGAAAAATTAACAACAGAGACTGACACATTTAAGATGCATGGTCCCTGGTGGCTCAGACAGTAAAGAATCTGCCTACAATGCAGGAGACCAAGTTCAATCCCTGGGTTGGGAAAGTCCCTTTGAGAAGGGAATGACAACCCATTCCAATATTATTGCCTGATGAATTTCATGGACAGAGGAGCCTGGTGGGTGACAATCCATGGGGTCGCAAAGAGTCAGATACAACTGAGTGACTAACACTATATTAAAATTTAATGCTGAATATTCTATTATTAAGGTAAAGTATATGAAAAGGAGAAAGAAATCTTTGCATAATCAAGATTCAGTTATTTTAGTTACATCCAAAGTATCTTGATAGCCCACAATATTATAAAGTACTTTCCAAAATTGACAAGAAGAAAATGAAGATAGAATTGCCCTTCTATTGCACTCAGTCTGTATAGGGTAGAGTTTCTTAACTTTCCTTGCTCCACAAATCCACTTTTCAAACTATTGGTTCATTCTCAGAATAATATTTTGAAATGTATAAGATTACAAAGGAAACAGATTCTGTTGCATTGTAGCTGAAAATTTGTCAAATAATCTTGCTATATTTTTTATAAATTTATCTTTACTAATGTATTAAATAAGATTTTGAAGGTGGCCTAATAATTATTGTACTTTTAAAATACTGATGAGTATAAATGATATTTTGAGATATCTACATATACTTTACCCTTGATCATGGAAAGATAAAACACAAACAAAAGAAACAGCAAAAAGAAAAGCAAAACTGTTGCTTATATCATCTAGGAAACTTTTACCGAAAATCCATGACCTTTTCTATGCTGCTTATCAGCTAGCAACCATGATTAAGTAATGTGGGACAATGTGTTACAGAAGATTGCAAAAGTGACCCCAATTCTTCATCTGTCCCCTTGACATATGGCTTTGAAGTCCCCTCCCACTCTAATAATTGCTTTGAGCATGTGACTTGCTTTGCCAAAGGTTTTTTTTAGCTCATGTACAGTTGAAGGTGCTCTTTGCAGCTCTGCCTTTGTCACAAGAGTGTTCCCAGGTTAGCCTGTTAGCAGGTGAGATATGTGGGCTAGTGATAACTTGCTTCAATAGTTCCAGCTAAAACCATCCTAAATCAGCTGGCAGCTGGCCAAATCCCTTTGTGTTAACTTAACCAGCCAAGGTCAGCAAAGTTGTTTTGCTGACTTCTAGATGACCCTAGAAATGTGAGTTATAAACACCATTCCATATGCTAGCATCATTGTGGCAAGGAGAAACTAATTCCACTCTGCACACTTTCATTTAATGTTGTCTCTCAAACTGAAAGATAAAATAATTTCATTAAAATATATGCATGTGTATATATATGTGTGTGTGTGTGTGTGTGTGTGTGTGTTATGTGTACACAAGGGCTTCCCTGGTAGCTCAGCTGGTAAAAAATCCACCCACAATGCAAGAGACCTGAGTTTGATCCCTGGGTTTGGAAAATCCCCTGGAGATGGGAATAGCTACCCACTCCAGTATTCTGGCCTGGAGAATTTCATGGACTATTTCATGGGGTCAAAACAGTCAAACACGACTGAGCCACTTTCACTTTCTATGTATATACACACACCCGAGAACTTTACATCTCCTATTTTTCATGAAATCATTTTCTGCATATAGTGATTAACAGTTAATGAAGTCAGTTCTGCACTACATAAGAATTTTTTTAAATACACATTTTCTAATAAATTATAAAATCACTTTCACAGTGAAACATTTTAGGTTTCAAATGAAATTAAGGATGAACAAGGAAAATTTATTCATCTGCAAAAAAATTTATTAATCTCTATTTTGCCTTAAAAAACACAACATAAAACCTGTAGGTGAAGTTTTGTTTGGAGCAACATAGGATTATAGCCTCGGAGACAGATCTCAGATAACACTGAACTAGATACTAAAGCTCCAATACTTTGGCCACCTAATCTGAAGAGCTAGCTCTTTGGAAAAGACCCTGATGCTGGGAAAGATGAAGGGCACATGGAGAAGTGAATGCTCAAGGATGAGATGGTTGGATGACATCATCGATACAATGGACAAGAGTTTGAGCAAACTTGGAAAGAGTGAAGGACAGGGAAGCCTGAGATGCTTGGGTTTGCAGAGTTGGACACGAATTAGCAACTGAACAACAACTGACTCTGCAGAGGTAGGGGAAAACGTTAGTACAATACATGATTTTAGTGAAGGAAGGGATGTGTAGTCAATATTAGCAGAAACTTTCTGTCAGTCATGAGAAGCGGATGTTACCATGAATAATTTTAGTGCTTTTCTACAGTCGTCCCCAAGCTTTGGGGCAACAGGGACCAGTTTCATGAAAGACTGTTTTTTCATGGAAGGGAGAGGATGGTTCAGGTGGTAATGTGAGCGATGAGGAGTTATGGGAGCAACAGATGAAGTTTCTCTTGCTTTCCTGTCATTCACCTCTTGCTGTGTGGCGTGTGGTTGGAAACCCCTGCTTTTCTAGATATAAAAAGATACAAGAATTTGGCTCATAAAATCTCTTTCTGAAAATATATAACTAGCTGAAAGCCTGTACTTCCAGTTTTCCTCAGAGTACAGAGTACCTCATTCCTGATCTCTACCCTGAAGAGTTTTAGGGAGTGTTGAAGTTTAGTGGTGAAAGTATCCTGGTGACATCATCATTGTAGAGGTAGATCAATTCAGTTCAGTTCAGGAGCTGAGTTATGTCCGACTCTTTGTGACCCCATGGACTGCAGCATGCCGGGTTTTCTTGTCCATCACCAACTCCTGGAGCTTACTCAAATTCATGTCCATTGAGTTAGTGATTCCATCCAACCATCTCATCCTGTTATCCCCTTTCCTCCCGACTTCATCTTACCTAGCACCACGGTCTTTCCAATGAGTCAGTTCTCACACCAGGTGGACAAAGTATTGGAGCTTCAGCATCAGTCCTTCCAATGAATATTCAGGACTGATTTCTTTTCAGATTGACTGGTTGGTTCTCTTGCAGTCCATGGGACTCTAAAGAGGCTTCTCCAATGCCACAGTTCAAAAGCATCAATTCTTCGGTGCTCACATTTCTTTATGGTCCAATTTTCACATCCATACATAACCACTGGAAAAACCATAGCCTTGACTAGACAGACCTTTGTTGGCAAAGTGCTGTCTCTGCTTTTTAATATGCTGTCTAGGTCAATCATAGCTTTTCTTCCAAGGAGCAAGCATCTTTTAATTTCATGGCTGCAGTCACCATCTGCATTGATTTTGGAGCCCAGAAAAATAAAGTTCTTCACTGTCTCCATTGTGTCCCCATCTATTTGCCATGAAGTGATGGGACCAGATGCCATGACCTGAGTTTTCTGAATGTTGAACTTTAGGTCAACGTTTTCACTCACCTCTTTCCCTTCCATCAAGAGGCTCTTTTGTTCTTCGCTTTCTCCATAAGGATGGCATCATCTGTGTATCTGAGGTTATTGATATTTATGCCAGCAATCTTGATTGCAGCTTGTGCTTCATCCAGCCTGGCATTTTGCATGATGTACTCTGCATATAAGTTAAATAAGCAGGGTGACAATATAGAGCTTTGATGTACTCCTTTCCCAATTTGGAACCAGTCTGTTGTTCCTTTTCCATTTCTAACTGTTGCTTCTTGACCTGCATACAGATTTCTCAACAGGAAGGTAAGTTGGCCTGATATTCCCATTTTTTTTAAGGATTTTCCGTAGTTTGTTGTGATCCACATAAACACTTTTGCGTAGTGAATAAAGCAGAAGTAGATGTTTGTCTGGAATTCTCTCTCTCTCTCTCTTTTTTTTTTTTGATGATCCAACGGATGTTGGCCTGGTTCCTCTGCCTTTTCTAAGTCTAGCTTGGACATCTGGAAGTTCATGATTCACATACTGTGAAGCCTGGCTTGGAGAATTTTGAGTATTATTTGCTAGCATGTGAGATGAGTACAATTGTATGGTAGTTTGAGCATTCTTTGACATTACCTTTCTTTGGGATAGGAATGAAAACTGAGTTTTTCCTGTCCTGTGGCCACTTCTGAGTTTTCCAAATTTGCTGGCATATTGAGTGAAGCACTTTCACAGCATCATCTTTTAGGATTTGAAATAGCTCAACTGGAAGTTTATTACCTCCATTAGCTTTGTTCATAGTGATGCTTCCTATGATATAGAGGTAGATAACAAGTGCTTATTTTTAGTTGGTATCTACTTTGAGGAAAGGCTTCCCTTGAGCTCAGACTGTGAAGAATCTGTCTGCAATGCAGGAGACCCAGGTTCAATCCCTGGAAAAGGGGATGGCTGTCTACACCAGTATTCTTGCCTGGAAAACTCCATGGATTGAGTAGCCCGGTGGGCTATTGTCCAGAGTTGCAAATAGTTGGAAACAACCAAGCAGCTATCATTTACTTACACTTGCATACTTTACACTGAGTAAAGTGTTGGTATCAGAATGCACACTGAAAAATAATGCATAGGAAAAAAGAAAAAGTGAGCAGTAAAAAGCCTCTCATTTTCAGGAAAATATTTACAAAAGTTGCAAATAACATAAAAACGTGAGCCTAGCTTACATTAGCTCACTTATTACACTACTTACTAAGAAATAATTTCCATTAATGTCCAAAATTTACAATTATGACTAATCGACATATCACATAAATGCACTGCAAATGTCCTACTTGATATTTAATTACAACATCAAAAGCAGATTTCAACATATTTTAGTTCAACATTTTAATTTTATTTTAGAAAGAAAGCCATTTAGCTGCAGCAAATAAAATTAAGTGCAAGCTAAGTCAACTATATTTGCTCTGCATTTTCCAACAAATTTGTTTTTCCTCATCACATCTGGGCACTCTGCAAAAAGGAAACATGATTAAAATAGAACTGTACCCAGTGGCCCAAAGAGAAAAACCAATACATCAAAAAGGGAAATAAAAATTCCAGAGAACAATTGAAGAAAAGATAAAAAACAACGTTGGTATTATGTAAAACAAACCCATGAGGATAACAAATAGTTGGAAGGCTAAACCATTTCATCTACAAAAGAACTCTGGAGAAAAACAATAACTACATGTTTTTCCTAGTCAGAAAGACCAGCTAAATCATTTTAATATTATTCAACATAGTTAAATTACTGATATAGCATATTTTTCATCCTTTTAAGGAAGTGTACTCATCAAAACCTCAACACATATATCTTGCTTTGAGGATAAATTGAAACAACGATGAGGCATTTGAATAAATCTACCTGCCTCTCTGGAATGTTTACAGATAAGATCCATAAAGAATAGCCTTTTCTCAAAAAAGGGGTGATAAATTAAGTGATGTGATGAAAATTGGAATTTAATAGAAATTGACTTGATAGTAGAAACTGTAGAAATTGACTTGATAAAGACATGAAATATTTTTGGGGATGGTGAAAATTTTCAATATCTTGATTTAGATATTTATTTCATGGACAGAGAAGCCATGGGGTTGCAGAGAGTTAGATATGACTGAGTGACCTACACTTTACACAGAAAGTGCCTAATCTGCTTGTGCTCTCAAAATTTGTATCCTTTCAGAAATTATGTAAATTAAAAATAATTTTAAAATAACTATAAAACCATTTCTATTTTGTTATCCTCATCTGGCTTTCTGTTTCTGTTTCCAAACAGTGGACCTCCAGTATACTCAATTATGCATAAATAGGTTTAAGTCTTGATTAGCAGATGGTAGCTTTGTGTGAAGAAAGTGGCATTGCCTTTTCTTCTTCAACTCCAGATTAGGGTTACAAAGCTTGGAGAAGAGAACATGAATTGGTTTCTGCTTCTGCTATCCACTAGGGAAGGGCACAAAATGTCAATGGATACAGCTGCCCTGATCAATTATCTAAAGATTGAAAGGAGGACGGTAATTTAGAAAATCTAGTATTACAAATAATAGACAACAAGCTGATACATACCACACCCAGTCTTCAGGACTCTTCTTTTCAAATACATCAGTAATGTTAAGCAGTGTTATATTATTTGGTATAAATAATTATTCATAGGATAAGTGGAATTCTGAAGTCACATTGGAGACTGAAAAGGAAAAAATACTGATTGTATCCATGGTAAGTGGAGATGTCTCCTTTTGCCACATTGTTGCCACTATATACTATACTGTAGTGGGAGCAATATACTGTACTATGTAAATTTCACTGTATTTTCTCTGTATTTAAAACTGGCACCTGTGTCCTAGACAGTTTCCCGTGTTTTCATTTAAAATTACATTTGGAAAGGAATATATTCATATAACTAAAAAATAACCTATGAATTTGAATGTCCTTTTTCATTGATAACAAATTCTTTTGTATGCTTGCATTGTTACTCTTTGCTAAGGCAAATATAGAAATAAGTTCTTATCTTCACTTATTTTTAATATAAAAGATAAGACACTTGCCTGTTTCACACATAGTTTTTTGACTAACAGTTTGCCTTGGAGAGAATTCAGATTGTTCCATGGTATTTTTTCATTCTTTTTCTTTTTTAGTGCACTTTATTACATTTGTGGATATATCATGATTTATTTCACCAGTTCTCCATGGCTGGTTATTTGGGTTGCTGACAATATTTTGCTGTTTCAAACAGAGCTAAAGTTAATAAACTAGTACATATATCATTTCACATGTGTAAGAATGTCCACAAGATAAATCTCCAGGCATATAATCACTGGGAAAAACTACATATACAAGTGTAATCTTGATATATATTGCCAATTTCCCCTCCAGGAAGTTTGTGCCAATGTACACAATCAGCAATAATATTTCAGACTTATTGGTTCTTTAGTCGTACAAAAAGAATGTATTTTCTGCATTGCCTTTTGCAGGTGGATGGATAGGTGGAATATTGTATGACAGAGTAGCTTGATTTATTTTTTATTGAGGTAGAATATACTTATTGTAAAATACATACATCCTAAGTATACAACTTGTTGACTTTTTGCATATTTGTGTGTTAATTTTTACATATGTTACCATGTGAATTCTACCCCTGTCAAGATATAAAGTATTCTCAGCATCTTAGAAGGCTCCCCAATCCTACCATCCAAGCAGTATATCCCTAAGGATAACCACTATTCTGATATCTGCCATCAATGATTAGTTTTTCCCATTTTGTATTTATTATTCATATAAATAGAATGTAATAGTATTAGTGTTATGGTGTAACTGGATTTTCCCCTCAATTTTATGTCTATGACATTTATTCATTATTTTGTGCAGACACATCTTTCATTCATTTTTATTGCTGAGGTATCCCATGTATGACTGAAACAATTTATGTATCTATTTTGTGAATAAATAGTGGTTGAATTGGTTACCATACTTTGCTGCTAAAAACCAATCTCTAATCATGTTTTATCTATACCTCATAATGTTTAATATGTTCATTTTCATAGCCATTCCACTGAAAATATTTTCTCACTTCTGTAGGATTTCATCTTTGATCCATGGATTGTATGGAATTGTGTAGCTCAATTTTCAAACATTTAGGCATTTTCCACTTAGCTTTCTAATGCATTGTCTTTAGTTTGATTCCATTTATTAATAGAACATATACACATGACTTCAAACTTTTTATCTCAGTTGCTACATAATATATAATGGAACGTGTTAATTTGAACATGCATTTGGAAAGATTATGTTTTACAGATGTTGGATATGGTGTTCCACATATTTCAAATACATCAACACTTACCCATATTATTTACATTACTATAGTTTTAGTGATTTGTTTTGTTTGCTTGTATTATCAATTTTTGAGAGAGGTCTATTAAATTCTCATTGTGGATTTTTCTATCTCAGGATTTAGTTCTTTCAAAACTTTCAGTTTTTTTTGGAGGGAGATTCTCTTATTAAATATATGCAATTTAAGCTTGTTGCATCTTCTTGTAGTAGTAATGTTTTAAATCATAGCCATATATCTCTTTACCATGTACTCATTTGTGTGGTAATTTGGAAGAGGGGAGGCTACAAGAGTAAGGTCAAAAGGAATTTACCTAACAATTATAGTTGATAAAGTTGTCTCCTACAACAATTTGAATTAATTCTGGAACAACTATATGTGAATTATTGAATTGAACAACTAAATAGATGAATAGTGCATAGTTTAGCCAAGGTTCTCACTACTGGATTGGGATGAGTTAAAGATAAGCAATGAGAGGAAGTTAAAATTATATGTATGGTAATGGATTAGCATTGGTGACATCAGTATGAACTTATGTTTTGATTAATATAGATATATATGGCTACCTGTGAAAATATTTATAGTTATGTGTGCATAAACAGGGTGGTATACACACAGATATTTTTTATCCCCAGTTAAAGAAATCAGGGCTTTTTGGAGAAATAGCTGATTCTTGGACTGGGGCAGGAAATAATAAGAGGAGCCTGGCACATCTTATAGTGCCCCCCAAAATAAAAGAGCAGTGTTCAAATAAACTTACAAGGATGAGGACACAGGGACACAGGAGTCAAATGAAAGAAATTCCAATGGCAAAAGCTGGAATAATTTAAGCAACAAAATAAAAGTACTATCTCAGCCAGGTGATTAAGAATTAGAACCAACAATGATGAAATGTTGATAATGTGTTCCCTGATGTAATGACAATGACACTTAACCTCTATGAGTATTAGCTAAATCCTAATTAAGTGGCATGTCATAAAATACTTTATCAGTACATTCCAAACTGTCAAACTCATAGAAAACTCGGAGATACTGTTGTTAGGGGAAGCACACTGATTGAAACCATTCACCCTGGCCAGGCACCATAGTAACCATTTGCATAAGTTGTTTTACAACAGGAGATCCTGGTAAGGAACTTGGAAATAATAAGCCTCCGCCAACCGGAAGAGTCAGGAAAGATCAAAAGGAGACACCACATGTCCGACCACCTCCCAGAATCCTTCTCTCTGGCATCCATCTTGGCTGAACAAGGCATGCACCACCAGGTAGGACTCTGAGTCAGAATGATTGGCTAAAGACAACCTGGAAACTAATCCCATCACCATAAAACCAAGACTGGCAGAGCAGAGCACTTCTCTTGGGTTCCTTTACCCTACTGCTCTCCACCCAGGTGTCCTTTCCCAATAACATCTCTTGCTTTGTAAGCACATGTGTCTCCTCAGACAATTCATATCTGAGTGTTAGACAACAGCCTAGTTTCAAGCCCTGGAAGGGGTCCCCCTTCCTGCAACACTGTCACCACCAAGAGGAGCCTGAGGAGGCAAGAGGAGTACTAAATACAGTGTGATACAATGGTTGAGATCCTAGAGTTAAAAAAGGAAAAGGAAAAACTTCAGATATTTGTATAAGTATGGACTTTATTAATACTACTCTTTCAATCTCAGTTCATGAAAGGTGGGAAATGTAACACAGCAATGTAGATTTTGGCAATAGGAGAAACAGTGCTGTAACACAGTAGAGACTGTATCACCTGCAACCTTTCTGTTAACATAAAGCTAGTTTAAAGTGAAAGTTAATTTAAAAGGAAACAGAAAATATATCTTTTCTGTTGATTACAAAAGTGTCAAATAATATGTAGATATTTTAACCTATCATCACATAGATTAAACCTAATGCTGTGATCCTAGACTCTATGAAGTCAAATGGGGGGGGGGGAAATAACTGAAGTAAAGAGGAGACACTAGGTTCATAGGGCATTTAGACTATATTGATCATCCTGAAGCAGAGTAACACTATACATTCCACCATCACTTTTTTTTCATAAGTCACACACATTCCTCTTATTAGCAAATGAAAAAAACAATAATGTCAACAATAAAAACATATCAATAAATTCTGATGAATAAACCTCAGTATTGTTTGATGGAAACACCAAAGTTTTTACTCCAGATTTAGTCAATGTATTATCACTCACAATTTTCCACAAATACCTAAAAAGGATTCACCTTGTTTTCTTCATTGGCCAGGTCTTTTCATATGGGCAAATGTGTAAATAAAGTTAATTATAAATTTTGGTTTCTTAATGTCTTTCAGGCTTTTCAAACATTTTGATGTAAAATAGGTAGTCTCACTGACAAGCACAGTGCCCATAGAGAAGTATGTCAGTTAATTCTAGAGCTGAAGCTCCATTTTTCATATGCAAAGACAGCACTGAAAGAATATTCGAATACAACAATAGTGAAATGTTGTGGCACAAGTGGAAAGGGCCTTTGCTTGGGAATGTTATCCTTTCAAATTCTAACTTCCAGAATTGACTTAATGGCTCTTTAGAAGATACTACTAATAAACTTACTACACTGCTCTTAAATATGCAATGCCAGCAAAATCATACCAGAAAGGAGGACCTATTACAACTACCTACTTTTGTTTACAATAACCTGAAGGAGCAGGAATTGTACTAGTGTTTAGCAATAGGTTCTTCAAAGTATCTTTAGAATTGGAAAAAAAAAAGTAAATAAATCCAGCAGGAGTCTTGAGATAATAAATGCAATCATACCAGATGGCTTTTATATTTTTGAAGAAGTTTATTACAGAATATAAAAAATGATCAGACACAGACAGTGAAAACTCTGGTTTTGAAGTCCATGAGAATTCTGATATCAGTCTTAAAAATAAATTGGAGAAAGCACTCCAATTTACTTCAAAGACTATATAATAATTGCTTGTATTCCACTTCAGACACTATGAGGTCCTTTTAAAGAAATAGAAAGCCAAATAGAAAATATCCACTAAAAATCAGATAGCCCTATACTATCTTGCAGCATTCAAGAAGACTGTGTGTTTTAACCCACCAAATACCTTCTACCTGTAAGTCCAGATAAGTATATTAAACCAGTATAATCAGGATTCAGACTTCATGAATCCATACCAATAAGCCTTTAGAATGAGTCCTCAGCCTTTAATTCAAAGTCCTACCATGGATTCTAGGGGGGAAAAAAAGGAAAAAGAAAAAAAAAAAGCAACTACTTTATATGTTATTGAATAACTAATAATAGGTATCTTAAATCTTTTTCCTTCCTTCCCTTTTATTCCATCTAATACAGCACAGCATTTATGCATATTCAGACTAGCAAAACATACCCTCTTCAAGCAAACAGTTTTTAAAGTCTGAATAAACTGAGCAGGGTAATTTTCAGAGAATACATATCCACTGATAAATGGGCAATTCCTTTTTAATTGATGATCGTTCTTTTTGAAAAAACATTCAGACCAAGGTACTTGTCGAGGGTCAGTCAGTCAGTTCAGTCACTCAGTGGTGTCCGACTCTTTGCAACCCATGGACTGCAGCACTCCAGGATTCCTTGTCCGTCACCAACTCCCGGAACTGCCTCAAATTCATGTTCACTGAGTTGGTGATACTCTCCAACCATCTCATCCTCTTTTGTCCCCTTCTCCTGCATTTATCTTTTCCAGCATCAGGATCTTTTCGAATGAATCAATTCTTTGATCAGGTGGCCCAAGTATTGGAGCTTCAGCTTCAGCATCATTCCTTCCAAGGGATATTCAGGACTGATTTCCTTTAGGATTGATTGATTTGATCTCTTTGCAGTCCAAGGGACTTTCAAGAATCTTCTCAAAAACCACAATTGAAAAGCATCAATTCTTCAGTGTTCAGCTTTCTTTATGCTCCAACTCTCGCATCCATTCATGGCAACTTGCCAAAAACAGTAGCTTTGACTGGACAGACCTTTGTCAGCAAAGTAATGTCTCTGCTTTTTAATATGCTGTCTAAGTTTGCCTTAGCTTTGCTTCCAAGGAGCAAGTAGGGATTAATACCACAATATTTCCAAGAAAATTATTCATCCAGAAAATAGTTCAGCTTAGTCTGAAAATTGTGTTTCAGGAAGGGATGCTGACACTCATCTCACATGCTAGCAAAGCAATGCTTAAAATTCTCCAAGCCAGATTTCAACAGTATGTGAATCATGAACTTCCAGATATTCAAGCTGGATTTAGAAAAAGCAGAGGAAACAGAGATCAAATTGCAAACATCTGTTGGATCATTGAAAATGCAAGAGAATTCCAGAAAAATGTCCACTTCTGCTTTATTGACTATGTGAAATCATTTAACTGTGTGGATAACAAAAAACTGTGGAAAATTCTCAAAGAAATGGGACTTCAGACCAACTTACCTACCCTCTAAGAAATCTGTATGCAGGCCAAGTAGCAACAGTTAGAACTGCATATGGAACAACAGACTGGTTCCAAATTGGGAAAGGAGTATGTCAAGTCTCTATATTGTCATCCTGCTTATTTAACTTAAATGCAGAATACATCATGGTAAATGCCAGGCTGGATGAAGCACAAGCTGGAATCAAGACTGCTGGAAGAAATATCAATAACCTCAGATATGCAGATGATATTACCCTTATGGCAGAGAAAGAGCCTCTTGATGAAAGTGAAAGAAGAGAATGAAAAAATTTGGCTTACAACTCAACATTCAGAAAACTAAGATCATGCCATTTGGCCTCACCATATCATGGCAAATAGATGGGGACACAATGGAAACAGTGACAGACTTTATTTTGGGGGGCTCCAAAATCATGCAGATGGTGACTACAGTCATGAAATAAAAAGACATTTGCTCCATGGAAGAAAAGCTATGACCGACCTAGACAGCATATTAAAAAGCAGAGACATTACCTTGCCACAAAGGCCTATCTAGTGAAAGCTATGGTTTTTCCAGTAATCATATACAGATGTGAGAGTTGGACCATAAAGAAAGCTGAGTGTCGAAGAAGTGATGCTTTTGCACTGTGGTGTTGGAGGAGACTCTTGAGAGTCCCTTGGACTGCAAGAGATCCAACCAGTCAATCCTAAAGGAAATCAGTCCTGGAAATGCATTGGAAGGACTGATACTGAAGATGAAACTCCATTTGTTGGCCACCTGATATGAAGAACTGACTCTTTGGAAAAGACCTTGATGCTGGGAAAGATTGACAGCAGGAGGAGAAAGGGACGACAGGATGATATGGTTGGATGGCATTGCTGACTGAATAGACATGAGTTTGAGCAAGCTCCTGAAGGTGGTGATGGACAGAGAATCCTGGTCTGCTGCAGTCCATGGATCACAAAGAGTCAGACACTACTGAGAAGTACTGAGAAGTAGACTGAGAAGTGGAGAGTGTAGGTCTCTGTCAATGACTAGTACTTTGGATTTAATCTGCTGCAATGGGAGTCTTTATAGCTTTTTGAGCTGAAGAATTAATGATTGTTCAATTGCTCAGTTGAGTCCAAATCTTTGCAATCTTTGCTCAAACTTTGCTCATCACTTTGTCAGTGATTCCATCCAACCATCTCATCCTCTTTTGTCCCCTTCTCCTCCTACCTTCAATCTTTCCCAGCATCAGGGTCTTTTCTAATCAGTTAGCCCTTCGCATCAGATGGCCAAAATGTTGGGGCTTTAGCTTCAGCATCAGTCCTTCTAATAAATATTCAGGATTGTTTTCCTTTAGGATGAACTGGTTTGATCTCCTTGCTATTCACAGTACTCTTAAGAGTCTTTTACAATTTGCTTATATATATATATAGACCCGGGTTCGATCCCTGGGTTGGGAAGATCCTCTGGAGTAGGAAATGGCAATCCACTCCAGTATTCTTGCCTGGAGAAGCCCATGGACTGAGAAGCCTAGTAGGTTACAGTCCACGGGGTCGCAAAGAGTCGGACACGACTGAGCGACTTCACCTCACCTATATATATATATATATATATATATAAAATATATGGACTGTGAGAAAATTTCCCCCTCACTGTCTCTGTCTTTCTCCTCTCTCTAACTCTTTATTTGTCTCTCTCCATATATATATATAGTTATATAGTATGCTAGTCACTCAGTCATGTCCAACTCTTTGCAACTCCATGGACTCTAGCCTGCCAGGCTCCTCTGTCCTTGGGATTCTCCAGGCAACAATATTGGAGTAGCCATTTTCTTTTCCAGGGGATCTTCCCAAGCCAGGAATTGAATCTGGGTCCCCTGCATTACAGTCAGATTCTTGACCATCTAAGCCACTAGGGAAGCTCTCTCTATATATAGTATATATAGAATTATATAGCAAGTATATATAGAGAGACATATATAAAACCTATGTATGTATTATATATAAAACATATATAAAATGAAAAGTATATGATTTGGTTGCTAATATATTTAATATAAATATCTGAATGCTATGGCAATACAAGTGTTTAGGATAATCACTATTTTCATTAACTATAATGAATTAATGAGTAAATAAATGAACAAGTGAGTTGACAAATGAATAAAGAGATAAATTGAATGATTTAGAGAATATGCTTGTATATCATAATATAAATATTTTGTGGTACAGATGAACACATGATGCATTATGGGATGGCTTAGTTAAGTATTGCTGGATAGTTGGTTTGAAACAATAATTTGTCTAGTTTACATGCATTTGCACTTTGAGTTTAGGAGAGTCAACAAAGTATTGTTTATGAGTTTCTACTCTAATGCATCTAGATAAACTGATATACTATTTGAAAAACTTTATTAGGTCATGAGTATAACTTGTCCTCAGTTCTCACCTACTACTAAAATTGAGTGATATGGGCAAGTAAATATTACTACTTATTTCTTTGAGAAATTATTTATTTGGAAATATCTGATACAGCTACTCAAAATTCACCTTCTAATTTTATTCCCTAGAAAAAAGGAAGATTAAATTAAATACATACAATTAAAATATAAAAAATTCAAACATGATTCATATAAATCTTTCATCAAATGCAAAGCCAAACACTTTTTACTTTTTTACAAACTCGTTTCAATTCAGTTGCTCAATCGTGTCCAACTCTTTGTGATCCTATGGTAGCATGCCAGGCTTCCCTGTCCATCACCAACTCCCAGAGCTTGCTCAAACTAATGTCCATTCAGTCGGTGATGCAATCCACCAGTCTCATTCTCTGTCATCTCCTTCTCCTTCCTTCAGTCTTTCCAGCATTAGGGTCTTTTCCAAGAGGTCGATTCTTTGCATCAGGTGGCCAACATATTAGAGTTTCAGGATCAGTCCTTCCAATGAATATTCAGGACTGATTTCCTTTAGGATGAACTGTTTGAATCTTCTTGCAGTCCAAGGGACTCTCAAGAGTCTTGAATACCTCAGTTCAAAAGTATCAATACTTCAGTGCTCAGCCTTCTTTATGGTCCAGCTCTCACATCCATAATGACTACTGGTAAAACCATAGTTTTGACTAGACAGACATTTCAGTAAAGTAATGTCTCTGCTTTTTAATATGCTGTCTAGGTTTGTCATAGCTTTTCTACCAAGGAACAAGCGTCTTTTAATTTCATGGCTGCAGTCATCATCTGCAGTGAATTTGGAGACCAAAGAAATAAAGTCTCTTGCTGTTTCCATTGTGTCTCCATCTATTTGCCATGAAGTGATGGAACCAAATGTCATGAACTTAGTTTTCTGAATGTTGAGAATTTTTTTTCTCTCTTTTTAAATTTATTTATTTTTCTACTGACAGATAATTGCTTTACAGAATTTTGTTATTTTCTGTGAAACCGCAACATGAATCAGCCATAGGTATACATATATCCCTTCCCTTTTGAAATTTCCTCCCATCTCCCTACCCATCCCACCCCTCTAGGTTGATACAGAGCCCCTGTTTGAATTTCCTGAGCCATACAGCAAACTCTTACTGGCTCTCTATTTTACATATGGTAATGTAAGTTTCCATGTTACCTTTCCATTTATCTCCCCCTCTGCTCCCCTCTCTTCATGTCTGTAAGTCTATTCTCTATGTCTGTTTCTGCTTTGCTGCCCTGTAAATAAACTCTTCAGTACCATTTTTTTTTAGATTCTGTTATATGTATGTTAGAATATGATATTTATCTTTCTCTTTCAGACTCACTTTACTCTGTATAATAGGTTCTAGGTTCATCCACCTCATCAGAACTGATTCAAATGCATTCCCTTTTATGGTTATGGCTGAGTAACATTCCATTGTGTATATGTACCACGATTTCTTTATCCATTCATCTGTCAGTAGACATCTAGGTTTCTTCCCTGTTCTAGCTATTGTAAATAGTACTACAATGAACAATGGGATGCATATGTCATTTTCAATTTTGGTTTCCTCAGGGTATATGCCTATGAGTGGGAATGCTGGGTCTTATGGTGGTTTTATTCCTGTTTTTTAAAGGAATCTCCATATCATCTTCCATAGTGGCTGTATCAGTTACATACCTACTAAAAGTGCAAGAGCAATCCCTTTTCTCCACACCCTCACCAGCATTTATTGTTTGTAGACTTTTTCATGATGGTTGTTCTCACTGGTGTGAGGTGATATCTCACTGTGGTTTTGATTTCAATTTCTCTAATAATGAGTGATGTTGAACATATTTTCATGTGTTTGTTAGCCATCTGTATTTATTCTTTGGAGAAATGTCTGTTTAGGTCTTTTCCCCACGTTTTGCTTGGGTTGTTTGCTTTTCTGAAATTGAGTTGTATGAGTTGCTTATATATTTTAGAAATTAATCCTTTGTCAGCTGTTTCACTTGCTATTATTTTTTCCCATTCTGAGGGTTGGATTTTCACCTTGTTTATAGTTTCCATTGCTGTGCAAAACTTTTTAACTTTAGTCAGGTCCCACTTGTTTACTTTTGCTTTTATTTCCATTACTCTGGGTCATAGAGGACCTTGTGTTGAATTATGTCATTGAGTGTTCTGCCTATGTTTTCCTCTAAGAGTTTTACAGTTTCTGGTCTTACATTTAGGTCTATAACACAATTTGAATTTATCCTTGTGTATGGTGTTAGGGAGTGTTCTAATTTCATTATTTTATATGCAGCTGTCCAGTTTTCCCAGAACCATTTATTGAAGAGGCTGTCTTTGCTCCATTGTATATGCTTGCCTCCTTTGTCAAAAATAAGGTATCCATCAGTTCAGTTCAGTTACTCTTTGCGACACCATAAATCACAGCACACCAGGCCTCCCTGTCCATCACCATCTCCTGGAGTTCACTCAGACTCACATCCATCGAGTCTGTGATACCATCCAGCTATCTCATCCTCTGTCGTCCCCTTCTTCTCCTGCCCCCAATACCTCCCAGCATCAGGGTCTTTTCCAATGAGTCAACTCTTTGCATGATGTGGCCAAAGTACTGGAGCTTCAACTTTAACATCATTCCTTCCAAAGAAATCCCAGGGTTGATCTCCTTCAGAGTGGACTGGTTGGATCTCCTTGCAGTCCAAGAGACTCTAAGAGTGTTCTCCAACACCACAGTTCAAAAGCATCAATTCTTCGGTGCTCAGCCTTCTTCACAGTCCAACTCTCACATCCATGCATGACCACAGGAAAAACAATAGCCTTAACTAGATGGACTTTAGTCAGCAAAGTAATGTCTCTGCTTTCGAATATACTATCTAAGTTGGTAATAACTTTTCTTCCAAGGAATAAGCGTCTTTTAATTTCATGGCTACAGTCACCATCTGCAGTGATTTTGGAGCCCAGAAAAATAAAGTCTGACACTGTTTCCACTGTTTCCTCATCTATTTCCCATGAAGTGATGGGACCAGATGCCATGATCTTCGTTTTCTGAATGTTGAGCTTTAAGCCAACTTTTTCACTCTCCTCTTTCACTTTCAACAAGAGGCATTTTAGCTCCTCTTCACTTTCTGCCACAAGAGTGGTGTCATCTGCATATCTGAGGTTATTGATATTTCTCCCAGCAATCTTGATTCTAGCTTGTGTTTCTTCCAGCCCAGAGTTTCTCATGATGTACTCTGCATAGAAGTTAAATAAGCAGGGTGACAATATACAGCCTTGACGTACTCCTTTTCTTATTTGGAACCAGTCTGTTGTTCCATGTCCAGTTCTAACTGTTGCTTCCTGACCTGCATACAGTCTTCTCAAGAGGCAGGTTAGGTGGTCTGGCATTCCTCTCTCTTTCAGAATTTTCCCCTGTTTACTGTGATCCACACAGTCAAAGGCATTGGCATAGTCAATAAAGCAGAAATAGATGTTTTTCTGGAACTCTCTTGCTTTTTCCATGATCCAGCGGATGTTGGCAATTTGATCTCTGGTTCCTCTGCCTTTTCTAAAACCAGCTTGAACATCAGGGAGTTCACGGTTCACATATTGCTGAAGTCTGGCTTGGAGAATTTTGAGCATTACTTTACTAGCATGTGAGATGAGTGCAATTGTGCGGTAGTTGGAGCATTCTTTGGCATTGCCTTTCTTTGGAATTGGGATGAAAACTGACCTTTTCCAGTCCTGTGGCCATGCTGAGTTTTCCAGATTTGCTGGCAAATTGAGTGCAGCACTTTCACAGCATCATCTTTCAGGATTTGAAACAGCTCAACTGGAATTCCATCACCTCCACTAGCTTTGTTCATAGTGATGCTTTCTAAGGCCCACTTGACTTCACATTCCAAGATGTCTGGCTCTAGATTAGTCATCACATCATCATGATTATCTGGGTCATGAAGATCTTTTTTGTAGAGTTCTTCCTTGTATTCTTGCCACCTAGTCTTAATATCTTTTGCTTCTGTTAGGTCCATACCATTTCTATCTTTTATCGAGCCAATCTTTACATGGAAAGTTCCCTTGGTATCTCTAATTTTCTTGAAGAGATCTCTAGTCTTTCCCACTCGGTTGTTTTCCTGTATTTTTTGCGTTGATCGCTGAAGAAGGTTTTCTTATCTCTTCTTGTTATTCTTTGGAACTCTGCATTCAGATGCTTATATCTTTCCTTTTCTCCTTTGCTTTTCACCTCTCTTCTTTTCACAGCTATTTTTAAGGCCTCCCCAGACAGCCATTGTGCTTTTTTGCATTTCTTTTCCATGGGGATGGTCTTGATCCCTGTCTCCTGTACAATGTCACGAACCTCATTCCATAGTTCATCAGGCACTCTATCTATCAGATCTAGACCCTTAAATCTATTTCTCACTTCCACTGTATAATCATAAGGGATTTGATTTAGGTCATACCTGAATGGTCTAGTGGTGTTGCCCACTTTCTTCAATTTAAGTCTGAATTTGGCAATCAGGAGTTCATGATCTTCGCCACAGTCAGCTCCTGGTCTTGTTTTTGTGGACTGTATAGAGCTTCTCAATCTTTGGCTGCAAAGAATATAATCAATCTAATTTTGGGGTTGACCATCTGGTGATGTCAATGTGTAAAGTCTTCTCTTGTATTGTTGGAAGAGTGTCTTTGCTATGACCAGTGCATTTTCTTGGCAAAACTCAATTAGTCTTTGCCCTGCTTCATTCCACATTCCAAGGCCAAATTTGCCTGTTACTCCAGTGTTTCTTGACTTCCTACTTTTGCATTCCAGTCCCCTATAATGAAAAGGACATCTTTTTTGGGTGTTAGTTCTAAAAGATCTTGTAGGTCTTCATAAAACCGTTCAACTTCAGCTTCTTCAGCATTACTGGTTGGGGCATAGATTTGGATAATTGTGATATTGAATGGTTTGCCTTGGAGACGAACAGAGATCATTCTGTCGTTTTTGAGATTGCATCCAAGTACTGCATTTCGGACTCTTTTGTTGACCATGATGGCTACTCCATTTCTTCTGAGGGATTCCTGCCCACAGTAGTAGATATAATGGTCATCTGAGTTAAATTCACCCATTCCAGTCCATTTTAGTTTGCTGATTCCTAGAATGTTGACATTCACTCTTGGCATCTCTTCTTTGACTACTTCCAATTTGCCTTGCTTCATGGACCTGACATTCCAGGTTCCTATGCAATATTGCTCTTTACAGCATTGGACCTTTCTTCTATCACCAGTCACATCCACAACTGGGATTGTTTTTGCTTTGACTCCATCCCTTCATTCTTTCTAGAGTTATTTCTCTATTCAGCTCCAGTAATGTATTAGGCACTTACTGACCTGGGGAGTTCCTCTTTCAGTATCCTATCATTTTGCCTTTTCATACTGTTCATGGTGTTGTCAAGGCAAGAATACTGAAGTGGCTTGCCATTCCCTTCTTCAATGGACCACATTCTGTCAGACCTCTTCACCATGACCTGCCCATCTTGGGTGCCCCCACAGGGCATGGCTTAGTTTCATTGAGTTATACAAAGCTGTGGTCCTAGTGTGATTAGATTGACTAGTTTTCTGTGATTATGGTTTTAGTGTGTCTGCCCTCTGATGCCCTCTTGCAATACCTACCATCTTTCTTGACTTTCTGTTACCTTGGACATGGGGATCTCTTCACGGCTCCTCCAGGAAAGCACAGCCACAGCTCCTTACCTTGGACTAGGGGTATCTCCTCACAACCGCCTCTCCTGACCTTCAACGTGGGTTAGCTCCTCTAGGCCTCCTGCGCCCGCACAGCCACCGCTCCTTGGAGGTGGTGGTTTTCCTCCTGGCCGCCGCTCCTGTCCTCAGAGATGGGGTAGTTTTTCTCAGCTGCTTCTGCGTTGTCACAGCCTGGCACTATTGGCTGCTGCCCCTGAGCTTGGACCTATTTCTGCTTTATTGACTATGCCAAAACCTTTGATTGTGTGGATCACAATAAACTGTGGAAAATTCTGAAAGAGATGGGAATACCAGACCTCCTGACCTGCTTCTTGAGAAATCTATATGCAGATCAGGAAGCAACAGTTAGAACTGGACATGGAACAACAGACTGGGTTCCAAATAGGAAAAGGAGTACGTCAAGGCTGGATATTGTCACCCTGCTTATTTAACTTATATGCAGAGTACATCATGAGAAATGCTGGACCAGAAGAAGCCCAAGCTGGAATCAAGATTGCTGGGAGAAATATCAATAATCTCAGGTAGGCAGATGACACCACCCTTATGGCAGAAAGTGAAGAGGAACTAAAAATCCTCTTCATAAAAGCAAAAGAGGAGAGTGAAAAAGTTGACTTAAAGCTCAACATTCAGACAACGAAGATCATGGCATCTGGTCCCATCCTACTTCATGGGAAATAGATGAGGAAACAGTGGAAACAGTGTCAGACTTTATTTTGGGGGGCTCCAAAATCATTTCAGATGTTGAAGCACCCTTGGAATTAAAAGACGCTTGCTCCTTGGAAGAAAAATTATAACCAGCCTAGATAGCATATTGAAAAACAGAGACATTACTTTGCCAACTAAGGTCCGTCTAGTCAAGGCTATGGTTTATCCAGTGGTCATGTATGGATGCGAGAGTTGGACTGTGAAGAAAGCTGAGTGCCGCAGAATTGATGCTTTTGAACTGTGGTGCTAGAGAAGACTCTTGAGAGTCCCTTGGACTGCAAGGAGATCCAACTAGTCCATTCTGAAGGAGATCAATGCTGGGATTTCTTTGGAAGGAATGATGCTAAAGCTGAAACTCCAATACTTTGGCCACCTATGCAAAGAGTTGACTCATTGGAAAAGACTCTGGTGCTGGGAGGGACTGGGGGCAGGAGGAGAAGGGGACAACAGAGGATGAGTTGGCAGATGGCATCACTGCCTCGATGGACGTGAGTCTGAGTGAACTCTCTGAGTTGGTGATGGACAGAGTAGATCAATGCTGGGATTTCTTTGGAAGGAATGATGCTAAAGCTGAAACTCCAATACTTTGGCCACCTGATGCAAAGAGTTGACTCATTGGAAAAGACTCTGGTGCTGGGAGGGACTGGGGGCAGGAGGAGAAGGGGACAACAGAGGATGAGTTGGCAGATGGCATCACTGCCTCGATGGACGTGAGTCTGAGTGAACTCTCTGAGTTGGTGATGGACAGAGAGTCCTGGTGTGCTGCGATTCATAGGGTCGCAAAGAGTCGGACACAACTGAGTGACTGAACTGAACTGAACTAGGATAGGCATTAGCTCTTCTCTAAATGTTTGATAGAATTCTCCTTTGAAGTCATCTGGTCCTGAGATTTTGTTTTTTGGGAGAATTTTTAATCACAGCTTCAACTTCAGTGCTTGTACCTGCGTTGTTCATAATTTCTATTTCTTCCTGATTCAGCTTTGCAAGACTAAACTTTTCTAAGAATCTATTTCTTCCGTTTTATTGCCATAGTGTTCATGATAATCTCTCATAATCTTTGTTATTTCTGCATTGTCTGTTGTAACCTCTCCTTTTGCATTTCTAATTTTGTTGGTTTCATTCTTCTCTCTGTTTTTCTTGGTAAGTCTGGCTAAAGGTTTGTCAATTTTGTTTATTTTCTCAAATAACAAGCTTTTAGTTTTATTAATCTTTAATATTATTTCCTTGATTTCTTTTTCATTTATTTCTGCTCAGATCTTTATGATTTCTTTCCTTTAACTAATTTTGAAGTTTTACTGTTCTTCTTTTTCCAGTTGTATTAGGTGTAAATTTACGGTGTCTGTTCAATATTTTTCTTGTTTCCTGAGGTAGGATTATATTGCTATAAACTTCCCTCTTAGAACTGCTTATGATGCACCACGTAGATTTTGAATTGTCATGTTTTCATTGTCATTTGTTTCTAGATATTTCAAAAAATTTCCATTTCATTTCTTCAGTAACCTGTTGGTTATTTATAAATGTGTTGTTTAGTCTCCTTGTGTTTGTGTTTCTTACAGTTTTTTTTTTTCCTTGTAATTAATATCTAGTCTCATAGCATTGTGGTCAGAGAAGATGCTTGATACAATTTCAGTCTTCTTAAATTTACTGAGGTTGATTTGTGACCCAAGATTTATCCTGAAAAGCATTCCATGTGTACTTGAGAAGAAGGTGTATTCTTCTGCATTTGGATGGAATGTCCTGAAGATATCAATAAGATCCATCTCACCTAATGTATCAGTTCAGTTCAGTCGCTCAGTCGTGTCTGACTCTTTGCTACCCCATGAATCGCAGAACGCCAGGCCTCCCTGTCCATCACCAACTCCTGGAGTTCACTCAGACTCACGTCCATTGAGTCCATGATGCCATCCAGCCATCTCATCCTCGGTCGTTCCCTTCTCCTCCTGCAACCAATCCCTCCCAGCATCAGAGTCTTTTCCAATGAGTCAACTCTTCGCATGAGGTGGCCAAAGTACTGGAGCTTCAGTTTTAGCATCATTCCTTCCAAAGAAATCCCAGGGTTGATCTCCTTCAGAATGGACTGGTTGGATCTCCTTGCAGTCCAAGGGACTCTCAAGAGTCTTCTCCAACACCACAGTTCAAAAGCATCAATTCTTCTGCGCTCAGCCTTCTTCACAGTCCAACTCTCACATCCATACATGACCACAGGAAAAACCATAGCCTTGACTAGACGGACCTTAGTCGGCAAAGTAATGTCTCTGCTTTTGAATATACTATCTAGGTTGGTCATAACTTTTCTTCCAAGGAGTAAGCGCCTTTTAATTTCATGGCTGCAGTCACCATCTGCAGTGATTTTGGAGCCCAAAAAAACAAAGTCTGACACTGTTTCTACTGTTTCCCCATCTATTTCCCATGAAGTGATGGGGCCAGATGCCATGATCTTCGTTTTCTGAATGTTGAGCTTTAAGCCAACTTTTCCACTCTCCTCTTTCACTTTCAACAAGAGGCTTTTTAGCTCCTCCTCACTTTCTGCCATAAGGGTGGTGTCATCTGCATATCTGAGATTATTGATATTTCTCCCAGCAATCTTGATTCCAGCTTGTGTTTCTTCCAGTCCAGCATTTCTCATGATGTACTCTGCATATAAGTTAAATAAGCAGGGTGACAATATACAGCCTTGACGTACTCCTTTTCCTATTTGGAACCAGTCTGTTGTTCCATGTCCAGTTCTAACTGTTGCTTCCTGACCTGCATACAGATTTCTCAAGAGGCAGGTCAGGTGGTCTGGTATTCCCATCTCTTTCAGAATTTTCCACAGTTTACTGTGATCCACACAGTCAAAGGCTTTGGCATAGTCAATAAAGCAGAAATAGATGTTTTTCTGGAACTCTCTTGCTTTTTCCATGATCCAGCGGATGTTGGCAATTTGATCTCTGGTTCCTCTGCCTTTTCTAAAACCAGCTTGAACATCAGGGAGTTCACGGTTCACATATTGCTGAAGTCTGGCTTGGAGAATTTTGAGCATTACTTTACTAGCATGTGAGATGAGTGCAATTGTGCGGTAGTTGGAGCATTCTTTGGCATTGCCTTTCTTTGGAATTGGGATGAAAACTGACCTTTTCCAGTCCTGTGGCCACTGCTGAGTTTTCCAGATTTGCTGGCAAATTGAGTGCAGCACTTTCACAGCATCATCTTTCAGGATTTGAAACAGCTCAACGGGAATTCCATCACCTCCACTAGCTTTGTTCGTAGTGATGCTTTCTAAGGCCCACTTGACTTCACATTCCAAGATGTCTGGCTCTAGATTAGTCAACACATCATCATGATTATCTGGGTCATGAAGATCTTTTTTGTACAGTTCTTCCGTGTATTCTTGCCACCTCTTCTTAATATCTTCTGCGGGCGGCGGAGGCTCAAGCCGCACTTGAGCGCGGGCGGCGGAGGCTCAAGCCGCACTTGAGCGCGGCCGAGAGCTACCGACATCGCCAGGAGAAGCCACCTCGCCCCCGAGGCCAGGAGCGGCAGCTGAGACAAGCCACCCACGCCCGAGGCCAGGGCCGGCGGCCTGGAGGAGAAACCCGAGGAGTGGTGGCTGGGCGGGCCCAGGAGGGCCTAGAGGAGCTATCCTACGTTGAGGGTCGGGAACGGTGGCGGTGAGGAGATACCCCTCGTCAAAGGTAAGGTGCAGTGGCTCTGCTGGAGCAGTCGTGAAGAGATACCCCACGCTCAAGGTAAGTGAAACCCAAATAAGATGGTGGGTGTTGCGGGAGGGAATCAGAGGGCAGACACACTGAAACCATACTCACAGAAAACTAGTCAATCTAATCACACTAGGACCACACCCTTGTCTGACTCAATGAAACCAAGCCATGCCTGCAGGGCAACCCAAGATGGGAGGGTCATGGTGGAGAGGTCTGACAGAATGTGGTCCACTGAAGAAGGGAATGGCAAGCCACTTCAGTATTCTTGCCTTGAGAACCCCATGAACAGTATGAAAAGGCAAAATGATAGGATAGCAAAAGAGAAACTCCCCAGGTCAATAGGTGCCCAATATGCTACTGGAGATCAGTGGAGAAATAACTCCAGACAGAATGAAGGGATAGAGCCAAAGCAAAAACAATCCCCAGTTATGGATGTGACTGGTGATAGAAGCAAGATCCGATGCTGTAAAGAGCAGTATTGCATAGGAACCTGGAATGTCAGGTCCATGAATCAAGGCAAATTGGAAGTGGTCAAACAAGAGATGGCAAGGGTGAACGTCGACATTCTAGGAATCAGCGAACTAAAATGGACTGGAATGGGTGAATTTAACTCAGATGACTATTATATCTACTACTGTGGGCAGGAATCCCTCAGAAGAAATGGAGTAGCCATCATGGTCAACAAAAGAGTCCGAAATGCAGTACTTGGATGCAATCTCAAAAATGACAGAATGATCTCTGTTCGTCTCCAAGGCAAACCATTCAATATCACAATTATCCAAATCTATGCCCCAACCAGTAATGCTGAAGAAGCTGAAGTTGAACGGTTTTATGAAGACCTACAAGATCTTTTAGAACTAATACCCAAAAAAGATGTCCTTTTCATTATAGGGGACTGGAATGCAAAAGTAGGAAGTCAAGAAACACCTGGAGTAACAGGCAAATTTGGCCTTGGAATGCGGAATGAAGCAGGCCAAAGACTAATAGAGTTTTGCCAAGAAAATGCACTGGTCATAGCAAACACCCTCTTCCAACAACACAAGAGAAGACTCTACACATGGACATCACCAGATGGTCAACACCGAAATCAGATTGATTATATTCTTTGCAGCCAAAGATGGAGAAGCTCTATACAGTCAACAAAGACAAGACCGGGAGCTGACTGTGGCTCAGATCATGAACTCCTGATTGCCAAATTCAGACTTAAATTGAAGAAAGTGGGCAACACCACTAGACCATTCAGGTATGACCTAAATCAAATCCCTTATGATTATACAGTGGAAGTGAGAAATAGATTTAAAGGTCTAGATCTGATAGATAGAGTGCCTGATGAATTATGGAATGAGGTTCGTGACATTGTACAGGAGATAGGGATCAAGACCATCCCCATGGAAAAGAAATGCAAAAAGGCAAAATGGCTGTCTGGGGAGGCCTTACAAATAGCTGTGAAAAGAAGAGAAGCAAAAAGCAAAGGAGAAAAGGAAAGATATAAGCATCTGAATGCAGAGTTCCAAAGAATAGCAAGAAGAGATAAGAAAGCCTTCTTCAGCAATCAATGTAAAGAAATAGAGGAAAAGAACAGAATGGGAAAGACTAGAGATCTCTTCAAGAAAATTAGAGATACCAAGAGAACATTTCATGCAAGGATGGGCTCGATAAAGGACAGAAATGGTCTGGACCTAACAGAAGCAGAAGATATTAAGAAGAGGTGGCAAGAATACACGGAAGAACTGTACAAAAAAGATCTTCATGACCCAGATAATCATGATGATGTGTTGACTAATCTAGAGCCAGACATCTTGGAATGTGAAGTCAAGTGGGCCTTAGAAAGCATCACTACGAACAAAGCTAGTGGAGGTGATGGAATTCCCGTTGAGCTGTTTCAAATCCTGAAAGATGATGCTGTGAAAGTGCTGCACTCAATTTGCCAGCAAATCTGGAAAACTCAGCAGTGGCCACAGGACTGGAAAAGGTCAGTTTTCATCCCAATTCCAAAGAAAGGCAATGCCAAAGAATGCTCCAACTACCGCACAATTGCACTCATCTCACATGCTAGTAAAGTAATGCTCAAAATTCTCCAAGCCAGACTTCAGCAATATGTGAACCGTGAACTCCCTGATGTTCAAGCTGGTTTTAGAAAAGGCAGAGGAACCAGAGATCAAATTGCCAACATCCGCTGGATCATGGAAAAAGCAAGAGAGTTCCAGAAAAACATCTATTTCTGCTTTATTGATTATGCCAAAGCCTTTGACTGTGTGGATCACAGTAAACTGTGGAAAATTCTGAAAGAGATGGGAATACCAGACCACTTGACCTGCCTCTTGAGAAATCTGTATGCAGGTCAGGAAGCAACAGTTAGAACTGGACATGGAACAACAGACTGGTTCCAAATAGGAAAAGGAGTACGTCAAGGCTGTATATTGTCACCCTGCTTATTTAACTTATATGCAGAGTACATCATGAGAAATGCTGGACTGGAAGAAACACAAGCTGGAATCAAGATTGCTGGGAGAAATATCAATAATCTCAGATATGCAGATGACACCACCCTTATGGCAGAAAGTGAGGAGGAGCTAAAAAGCCTCTTGTTGAAAGTGAAAGAGGAGAGTGGAAAAGTTGGCTTGAAGCTCAACATTCAGAAAACGAAGATCATGGCATCTGGCCCCATCACTTCATGGGAAATAGATGGGGAAACAGTAGAAACAGTGTCAGACTTTGTTTTTTTGGGCTCCAAAATCACTGCAGATGGTGACTGCAGCCATGAAATTAAAAGGCGCTTACTCCTTGGAAGAAAAGTTATGACCAACCTAGATAGTATATTCAAAAGCAGAGACATTACTTTGCCGACTAAGGTCCGTCTAGTCAAGGCTATGGTTTTTCCTGTGGTCATGTATGGATGTGAGAGTTGGACTGTGAAGAAGGCTGAGCGCAGAAGAATTGATGCTTTTGAACTGTGGTGTTGGAGAAGACTCTTGAGAGTCCCTTGGACTGCAAGGAGATCCAACCAGTCCATTCTGAAGGAGATCAACCCTGGGATTTCTTTGGAAGGAATGATGCTAAAACTGAAGCTCCAGTACTTTGGGCACCTTATGCGAAGAGTTGACTCATTGGAAAAGACCCTGATGCTGGGAGGGATTGGGGGCAGGAGGAGAAAGGGACGACCGAGGATGAGATGGCTGGATGGCATCACAGACTCAATGGACGTGAGTCTGAGTGAACTCCGGGAGTTGGTGATGGACAGGGAGGCCTGGCGTGCTGCGATTCATGGGGTCGCAAAGAGTCGGACACGACTGCGCGACTGAACTGAACTGAGAAGATTACTCTGCTCAGCAAGAGGACTTCTCAGAGGGAGGTTGTAATTAAAAGAATGAGTAGGAACTTTTGGATAAAGAGGATGGATTAAGCACCATAATTTTTCCCTCTCTCTTCAGATCCTACTAAAATGATAGTATAGGATTACAAATAGATAAATCAGAACAGCAAAAAAAAAAAAAAGGCAACATTAGGAAATAAGATATCAACAAATTCTTGAAAGATGAAGATGGAGAGAATTATAAAAAGGATTTCCATGAAGGAGCATGGAAATGCCTTACTAAGTAAAGTCTTTATCAAGTTAAAGAAAGTGCATTTTATTTCTATTTTTCTGTATTTTTTTTTTAATTTTTAATCAAGGATAGTTAAATTTTTTCAAGTACTTTTTTTTTGGCACTATTGATAAGATCATGTAATTTTTTTTTTCTATTAACCTTTTAATATGGTGGATCATATTGGTTGACTTTCAAATGCTAAACTAGACTTCCATCCCTGGGATAAATCCCACTGGGTCATAGTATAGAATTCTTTTTAGATAATGCTGAAGTCTACTCCCTAATATTTTGTTAAGAATTTTTTTACATCTATATTCATAAGGAATATTGACCTGTAGTTTCCTTTTCTCCCTCCCTCTCTCCTTTCTTTCCTTCCTTCCTTTTCTTTCTTTTTCATTCTCCATCTTTGGTTTTGTACCAGGGTAATACTAAACAGAAAATGAATTGGAAAATGTTCTTTCTCTTCTATTTTCTGGAAGAGATTATGTACAAGTGGTACTAATTCTTTTTCAAATTTTGGATCAAAGTCTCCAGTGAAACAATCTAGGCCTGGAGATGTATTTTTGGGGAGTTTAAATTTCCTTAGTATTATAGAGCTATTCAAATGATCTATTTAATATTTAGTGATGTACTTAGTGATGATAATATTGCTGCTGCTGTTGCTGCTAAGTTGTTCAGTCGTGTCCGACTATTGTTTTTTGCGGTATTGATCAGTTTCTAAGTTGTCAAATTTGTGTGTATAGAGTTGTTTGTAGTAGTCTTTTATTATCCTTATTATTTTAAATGTGTTGAGGTTTGTTTTATGGCCCAGAAAATGGTAAGTGATTTGTGAGAACTTGAGAAAAAACTGTGAATTCTGCTGTTGTTGGGTGATGGTGGATTTTATAAATGTCAGTCTGTTGTTTGATGGCATTGAGTGTTTCTACGTCTTTGCTGCTTTTTTGCCTAGATGTTTTCTCAGTTTTTGAGAGAAATGTTGAAGTCTCTTAACTATGATTGTGGATGTGTGAATTTCTCATTTCAGTTATACCAGCTGTTGCTTCATACACTTTGTAGCTCTGCGGTTGGTGTGTTTACGTTTAGGATTGGTATGTCTGCTTGGTGGATTGATCCCTTTGTCATTATGTAATGTCCCTTCTTGTTTCTAGTAATTTTCTTTGTGCTGAGATTTACTTTGCTTGATAATAGTATAGCCACTCCTACATTTCTTTGATTCATGTTTGCATGGTATGTATTTTTTCGTCTTTTTACTTTCAATCTTCTTACATTGTTATACTTGAAGTGAGTTTCTTGTAGACAGCATATAGCTAGGTCATGGTTTATAATCCAACCTGCTAACCTCTGTTTTTAATTTGTATATGTAGGCCATTTATATTTAATGTAATTATCAGTATGTTAGGACATAAATCTAGCATTTTATTTTTGTTTGTTTTCTTTTTGTTATATTGTTTCTTTTTTCCCCTTACCTTCCTGTGTGCTTCTGGAAAATATTTTTAAATTCTATTTTATCTTTTAAAAATATATCTTTAAATATGGCTTTTTATTGGTCACTCTAAGTATTATATTATATATACACCTAACTTATTGCAGTCTACTGGTGGTGTCATTTTATCAGTTCAAGTGAAGTATAGAACACTTACCTCTCCTTTTTCTCTATATCTTTCCCTATTCATATTTCCTCTACATATAGTATTTCTCTATATACGTTGTCCTCAGACAATGTTATAAATTCTGCTTCAACCTTCAAACATTATTTAGAAAACTCAAGTGGAGGAAAGCCTGTTATATTTACTTCTGTTCCGTTCAGTCGCTCAGTCGTGTCCAACTCTTTGTGACCCCATGAATCACAGCACGCCAGGCCTCCCTGTCCATCACCAACTCCCGGAGTTCACTCAGACTCACATCCATCGAGTCCATGATGCCATCCAGCCATCTCATCCTCGGTCATCCCCTTCTCCTCCTGCCCCCAATCCCTCCCAGCATCAGGGTCTTTTCCAATGAGTCAACTCTTCGCATGAGGTGGCCAAAGTACTGGAGCTTCAGTTTTAGCATCATTCCTTCCAAAGAAATCCCAGGGTTGATCTCCTTCAGAATGGACTGGTTGGATCTCCTTGCAGTCCAAGGGACTCTCAAAAGTCTTCTCCAACACCACAGTTCAAAAGCATCAATTCTTCGGCACTCAGCCTTCTTCACAGTCCAACTCTCACATCCATACATGACCACAGGAAAAACCATAGCCTTGACTAGACGGACTTTAGTCGGCAAAGTAATGTCTCTGCTTTTGAATATACTATCTAGGTTGGTCATAACTTTTCTTCCAAGGAGTAAGCGTCTTTTAATTTCATGGCTGCAGTCACCATCTGCAGTGATTTTGGAGCCCAAAAAAACAAAGTCTGACACTGTTTCTACTGTTTCCCCATCTATTTCCCATGAAGTGATGGGTTCTCTGCTTTTGAATATGCGATCTAGGTTGGTCATAACTTTCCTTCCAAGGAGTAAGCGTCTTTTAATTTCATGGCTGCAGTCACCATCTGCAGTGATTTTGGAGCCCAGAAAAATAAAGTCTGACACTGTTTCCACTGTTTCCCCACCTATTTCCCATGAAGTGATGGGGCCAGATGCCATGATCTTTGTTTTCTGAATGTTGAGCTTTAAGCCAACATTTTCACTCTCCCCTTTCACTTTCATCAAGAGGCTTTTTAGTTCCTCTTCACTTTCTGCCATAAGGGTGGTGTCATCTGCATATCTGAGGTTACTGATATTTCTCCCGGCAATCTTGATTCCAGCTTGTGCTTCTTCCAGTCCAGCATTTCTCATGATGTACTCTGCATATAAGTTAAATAAGCAGGGTGACAATATACAGCCTTGACGTACTCCTTTTCCTGTTTGGAACCAGTCTGTTGCTCCATGTCCAGTTCTAACTGTTGCTTCCTGACCTGCAGAACTGATTCACTTAGTTGTACAACAGAAACTAATGCAACATTGTAAAGCAGTAATACCCCCCCCCCCAAAAAGGCTCTCATTTAACTAACATGTGTACAGCATAGACTATGTGCTATTAATAGGTAATGCCCTCAAACGTAAACTCATTTGCTCTCTCATAACAACAGGAACCGTCATACTTCTGCTCTACAGAAGACAACACAGATGCATAGGGAGGTTACAGAACAAAGTCACAAACCTGATAAATGGCAGAGCTTGGAGTCCACCCAAACCACATGACTCTAGACCCTGTCCTGTCTGCACCATTCTCTCTTTCATCCACCCATAATAGAGCACATTTCTGGTTTCTCCATTCGAGAGTCAAGAAGAGTGCCTCACGGTACTTTCTGAAGTGTTCCAGTCACCGGACAGAATTGGAATTCTACATACAAACTGCTCTCTGGACGGCCGTGCAGTAAAAGAAGTACAACAGCACTCAGCTGGTTCATTAGCGCCTTAGTCATTGAACCTTCTCTGTCTTTTCATTGACTTGAGCCTAGACTAGACAAGGCCTCCCAGGAAGCATGCTAAAGCTCCCAGAACTGTGATCGATGGCCCGGAAGGGTGTACAGAGGGAACATTACAGAAATGCCTGAGGGGAACGGAGGCTCAGAAAAGTGCTGGGATGTGGGCAGGAAATAATGTGAAAGAAATAATCATGGGTGGAGTGTAAAAACCCTGTGGTTGAAAACTCCATAATGATGATGTCACACATTTATTTTTGCCTGTCTTTCTTCCTAATGATTGCTGAGCTACCATTATATGAAGATAGAGCCAACATAGTCAGTTTCAATACTTGTTATCGTGGTCTGTGTTGAAATAGGGCAGGGAACTTGGGCCAGTTACTCGTGGTCAAAGTGGTCCCAAGCTGGAAGGAAAGAGAGCAGTCGGTTGCATTGGAAAGAGTACTATTTAGAGGCGGGATTGGTAGGAAGGTTACATCAAATGTGGAAGCACTTTGTATGAAGTTTTCATTCCAGTTTGCTGTGAGGCTTCATGGATAGACAATAAAAATATAAGAGTACTGAATATTAGTCCTCCTGGTTGCTTATTGCTTTTTATCATCTAAACAACTTGCACTAATTTCTAACATTCAACATTTATGGACTTCCAGGAACTCATAAATGTCACATCAGGCTGCCTCCTGGTGAATTTTTAATAAGGGGGAGAATTTCAGCCACAAATAGACCAAGATTCAAGAGGCCTGATATTGATCGGGCAAAGTGGCACTTATGAACCTGAGGTTGAAGTAGTTCAGATAAAAGGAAGCTGGGCTTTCGATGGCCCTAGAGCCATCTTCTTCCATCCAGTTCAGGTGGGTATCAGATGTCCCCTTAGAGTTATAGCAGCAAATGGTATGAGATCTACTAAATGCTCGTCCCAATAGCTGTCAGTATGAGAAGGAAAAGCTGCAATTTTGGCCCAGGTCAGATAGCATCTCAGTTAGAAATCCTATAGATGTCACACTGCAATCCCAAAGCCGATTGTCCTGTTCTCCTCCATTTAGGATAGAAGGTGTCCTTGAGTGGAATGGGCCAAGCCAAGAGGCTCTGCATGTTCTGCTCGGCACAGGGCCTGGTCTCCAAGTCTGAGGCCTTGAATCGTCCCTGCAGAGACTCAGAGCAGCACTTGTTATGTCAGGGATCACTCAGCCCTGTGAATGATGTCTCTCACTAATGCCAAGCCATGAATCATTGGTCTGTGGTACTGTAAAATTAACATGCGCCACTATAAATAACTCTTCTGTAATGGCCTGTCGTTGATGGCTTTTTGGAAAAGCTTGACTCAGGAGTAAGGGTTTTAATGACTGTAATTGAAATTAGATGAAAAGCATCGGTATTGGGCTTTTTTTCTGACCCGTGCGAGGACAAATTCCATCATATGTCAAAACAATTATGCTGCATCAAACCTGAGGGACATGGTGCCCTGGCCACTCTCCTCCAGCACCTCTGACAAAGTCCCCTGAGGTGTCTCCTGGTGAGTGACAGGGCCCACGCCGGGCCTTCAAAGAGGACCTAAACAGAGCCAGGCAGAGCTGGCAGAACATCCCCCCCCATCTCTCAACGGACAGCCATTACCAGCGGGAAGAGTCATTATTATTAATAACAACGACTTTCCTTTGTAAAGCGGTATATGGTTTACAAAGCTCTTGCATGTCCATTATCTCATTCAATCCTCACCAGACGCTGAGAGGTAGGTCAGACGTTCCTGCTATTATCCACCTCAGACGTCTGCAGAGATGGAGGCTCAGAGAGCTGATGACTTGCCCAAGGTCGCACAGCCAGTAAGTGATGCAGCAGGAACTTGGACCTGGGATGGGTCAGGAGGGTTCCTGTCGAGTCTTTTCCTCTTCCTGTCTGACCAGCGTGAAGTACTTGACCCTAAGTAATCCAGACAGACCCCTGTATCCTCATCATTAACAGAAAAATAAAGACCGCAGAGGACAAATGCAAACGTAGGATGTTTTTCAGTGACCGACTTGAATTCTAAACAGCTTTTCCTACAGTGATCCCTGATATAACAAGTGCTGCTCTGAGTCTCTGCAGGGACAATTCAAGGCCTTAGACTTGGAGACCAGGCCCTGTGCTGAGCAGAATCATCTGAGTGATGAGCAGAGGTTCTAAGCAACTGGGTGGAGAGGTTTTGAAACAAACTGGATTGGAACTCCAGTGCTCTCTTTTCATTTTGCTTCTGATGGGATTGAAAGCTTCAAGAGCTTCCCGGAGGGTGAATGTTTCCTGAAGGTCTTGCGAAGGATCAGGCTTTCACAAGGAAAAGCCCCAAGACTGGAGATTATAAAGTCCAGAGAGATCTGGGTCTCGGAGTCTCTGAAGCCCCGCCACCTCTCTGTTCCCTGGAATCAGATGCAGCTCTGCTTAAATGTCCCAGTCCCCTGCGCATGTCCTGAGAAGGAGGGGTTCTGAAGTTACCACCACACCCTTCAGACCCAGGACGGCTGTTGCTGGCCTTGCTCTTGGGAGGCAGATAAATCTCAGAAGCAGTAGAAACCATATGCTTCAGCCATTATCTTCCAAACCTCCCACCCCAGACAATTAGTCAGAGGAGCTGAGCCCACGTGGGCATCCAGCCTTCCCATCTCGCCAACGAGCCTCCTGCGCTGGGCCAGAGGAGGTTTGCAAATGAACATGCAGCCAGCATACCTTTGTCCCTGTAGCATGTCACCATTCCCCACCTGGAGACGGCCCGTAATCCTCCTGTGCAAAAATAACAAGTCCCACATAGGGTTGCGTACATGGTCTAATTACACGTAACAAAACAGCTCCTCTCAGGAGAGAAGGAGTGTTTGCTAGTAAATTAAGAGATGCAAAAACCACTGTGCACCATGCTGATTAATCCAGTTCTCTAGCAATGGGGAAGGATCCTTGAGAAATGGGTTTGCAATTTGATGATAATTAGATGCCCACCATGGGGGCTTTTCATCCTCACCAGCTTTTGTGTGGAGGGAAGGGAGAACTAGTGGGAAGGAGACTCAGAGCTGATTTGTTCGAGGTTGTGTTGAAGGAATGGAAATGGCTCCAAAAATCACTAATACTTATTAAACGGGTAAAGTTCCAGGGAGCCCACCCGCGTGGGCTCTCAGTACCTCTCGTTGCCATTTTAGATGGGACAGCATCTGTACATATCGAAACCTTTATTCCGCTTTGCTCTGAAGGGCTGTGGATTTATTTGACTTTCTCTACCCCTTTTGGCACCTAGCTTGGAGAGCCACTCTGGGCTATGGTTTAAGGGGACCTTATTGATTACAGAGAATACAGAACAAACACATTAGAAAAACAGAGAAAAACATGCTTACGAATAATTAACAACTATGAAGACAGACTGTGGGTTTGAGTATGGGGGAAGGGACACACGCAGGGGCACACACATGCCGCCTGAGGCTTAATACAACGTGCCTGAGCTATCTAAAGGACCTCTGCTTGAATTTGGGGGTTTGTCACTTCCCGGCAGCCACCTGACCTCTCAGGGCCTTAGTTTTCTAATCTGCAATATGGGATTAGTAATTATTTCTGCCCTTCCTTCTTTGAGCTATTGTGGAGATTATATAGGAAAGCAGATGTGAAGATGCCTTGCAAACTGTATAACACAAATGTCATTTTCCCTCATATTAGCACAATGTCTAGCACATAGCAAGTGCCTAATAAATACTCTAGTTGATGGATGGGAAGACAGATGCTAAAGGGTGAGAATGGAGTTATTTGAAACATTGAAAAACTCAAGGGAGATTTGCTATAAATCATGGGTTTTAAATAGAATTTTTAAATGGGAAAGGGTGTGGAGATCTGCTAGGAAGAGCAAGGGAATATTCCTGACTGTACAAATGAAAAAATCTGAGCGGGAATAGCATATTCCCCTGGCTAGAATCTGAGTAGAGTAGGAGTTGAAGGGCATTAAGGAAAGAATGAGGAAAAGGAGAATTAATGGAAGGCTGGGAGGTCAGAGGTTAGGTGCTGTGGTGGAGCTTGTGTCTGAGCAAATAGCTGATTGTATGAGCATCTCTGTGAGGATGGCTGTCCATGTAAAGATGGGTAACTGTGAAAACTGGGCATCCTTGCAAAGACGAGTATCCACATAAGGCCTGCAGCATCCTTGCAGAGATGGACACCATGCAAGGCCTACAGCATTCTTGCGAGAGAAGTTCAGGTTTGCAGTTGGTGATCAAAAAGCACATAGACTGTACAAATATACTGAATTCAGAATTCTAGTGCTCCCACCACCTTTTGTGGTGGTAGTAACTGGGGATACAGGAAAGAAAGTGGAATGGGAATACATAGACTTGATCACGAGCTGAAACTCTGCCATATACTGATGGAGTGGCTACTGGAATGGGCCACCCTAATCCAATATCCAGGATCTCAAGAATCGGAACAGTTCAAGGACCCTATTCCAGAAGCAGTAAAAATCTCCAGAGAACCAAAGACAACGTGAGAATTCTCCAGGGGAGCCGCCTCCCACACTCCTGCAGCCCCTTTTAGCCGGTGCTCTTCTGCAGAGTTGTAATCCCTAAAGACGAGAAAAAAAATATGTCTCCACTACAATAGAAAGAACTTCTGTGAGAAAGAGCTGTGTTTTGAATGTTTTAATACACAGAAATTGACACCCATCTACTTGGGTATTCAAAAACCCTCTCTCTGGAATAGAATAACAATGCTTTCTTCTCTATATTTTCCTCGCATGCTGCCACAAACTGCTGTTGTGAAGCAAATCCTTCTGTTGCAATCTTTTATTTTACCTCCCCCCCACTTTGTAAATCACTTTCTTTCTCTAAAAGATTAAAGTGTGGTAAAAGCAGCAAAGTGACTAAGAAAAGTACCCCTCTGAGTAAAGAGATATGCGCCCTCCCATGTATCTTTGAGTCAGAGCTGCTAATGTTTCTTGACATAATCCAGTTTATCTTTTGAATTTTTTCTCTCCTAGTATCAGGGTTTAGAGAAAATTTCAAAGTGTTTGAGGATGGGAGATTTTGCCCTGGTGTATGAACCTCCCTTTCCATCATGGGGAACTTCCCGTCAAGGACCACGTGACTATGCTGTGGTATGTTCATTCTTGGCACAACCTGGACATCCCTTTGCTCCCCACGCCAAGTCATTCTGGGAGGTGGCGACAGTGTGCCTTCAGGAGCCCCAAGCAGCCACTCATAGGTGGTGACCACTCACTCCTTCCCTGTTCACATCCTGGTACAGAAGGGACTGTGTTGATTCAAATCCAGAGCCTCCCGTTGCTAGTTGAGGTCTTTCAACAAGTCACTTCGCCTCTCTGAACTTTGATTTCTCATCTGTAAAATGGAATGACAATACAGAACCATTGGAAAATACTGATCATTGGCAGATAGAGTGATAACCTTTACTTTCTTGACACTTAACAGGCCTTTTATAGGTACAAGCTCACTTTCCACCTCTTTAGTTTAAAGCATTTCTCCATCTCTCTTTCTCTCTCATTTTTCCTCTCTGCACAGACACATGTGGACAGATCCATAAGAAACTGGCAACAGTGGTGGCTGCTATCTCAAAGTGAAAGTGAAAGTCTCTCAGGCGTGTCCGACTCTTTGCGACCCCATGGACTACACAGTCCATGGAATTCTCCAGGCCAGAATACTGCAGTGGGTAGCCTTTCCCTTCTCCAGGGGATCTTCCCAACCGAGGGATCAAACTCAGGTCTCCCACATTGTAGGCAGATTCTTTACCAGCTGAGCCACAAGGGAAGCCCAAGAATACTGGAGTGGGTAGCCTATCCCTTCTCCAGCAGATCTTCCGACCTAGGAATCGAACCAGGGTCTCCTGTATTGCAGGCGGATTCTTTACCAACTGAGCTATCAGGGAAGACCAGCTGGTATCTAAGAGGATGTTTTTACCTTTCACTGTTCAACTTTTTGTACTATTTAAATTTTTGTCATTAGTGTGTATTTCTTCGAAAATGTATGTCATTAGCATGTACTTCTTAAAAATAAGCAAAACATGTATATTTAGAAACTCTGCATTTCTAACCCTTAGTCCTTCCACCACATTCCGCACCCCCCCAGCCCCCCTGGATCTTCTCTTTCTTTCCAGGCTTGGAAATATCACACCAAAAGGGTACAAAAAGAAGAACCCACATGACTAATATTGATTGTAGGATTTATCTAGTGTGGAAGAACTCCAAATTTAAGAAGTTCTGGGAAGTAGGTGGACTTTTTAATAAAGGGTTGGAAAAGTAGATAGCCATTGGGAAAACATAAATATGCATTCATATCTCACACAATCTTCGAAAATATACTCTAAATATATCAGAGATTTAAATGTTGAAAAAAAGAAACCACATGAGTATTTCCTTATATAAAAGAAGATACTTTAAAAAAATACAGATTAATTTCTTTATAATATGGGTATGGAGAAAGTTTTGCTAATCATAATTCAAAATCCAGATTTAAAAGAAGAAAAATGGTCAAAATATTAAAACAAAACAAAACAAAATTCTTTCATGGCAAAAAGATCAGAAAGTCCAAAGATAAGCAACAAACTTGGAAAAAGTACATCTAATATACATCATGGATAAAGAGCTGATAGCTTCTTCATATGTAAAGAACATTCAAAAATCAAGAAATGAAAGTCCAAACCTGAAAGAAACATGAGCAGGAGAAACAGACACTTCAGAGAAAAATAGACACAAATAGTCTTTGAATATATATAAAACTGCTGAAACTTACTCAACGAGAGAAATGAAAAATAAAACAACATTCTGCTGCTATTTTTTTATTTTTATTTTTTTTACTTATCAGAGCAGCAGAATTGAAAAAGTGACGATACACACTTTGGGCAAGGAAATAGATACTCTCATAAACTGCTGATACAAGAGTAAGATGATGAGTCTCCACAGAGGAGATTCCTTCATATTGAACAAAACTAGGCATTTACCTTTTGAGCCAGCAATTATTCTTGTTGGGAATTATCCTGCAATAGACTTCCACGAATATAAACCCTTGTGATAAGGTTATTTACTGTGATGCTATTTATTGTAAGAAAACATTGGAATCAACTGAAGTGCCTGGTATAGTAGATATACTGAACAGCACACCCGCATAGGACAGTATACACAATGTAAAAAAATAATGAAGAGGCTCTCTAGGAACTGATAGGCAATGATTTTCAGGATCTATTGTTAAGAGCAAAATGTAAGGTGTGAAAGAGTACATAGTCTGTTACTTTTTATATATAAAAAAAGAGACAAGAAAACAAGTTTATTTCCTTGCTTTTGCAAAAAGAAATGCAAGAAGCATGAACCACAAACTAAGGAAAGTGGTTACTACAAGGCATGGGACAGGGGGAAGGAATCATTATGGATAATAGTGAGATTTCTATGACTATACCTTTTTCATATAGTTTTGTCTTATAAATTGTATAAGTGTTTCATATAGTTTAAAATAAAATCAAGTCAGTAACTTTCAAAGCAAATCTTAAAACTGGAAGCCAACCACATATCAAATTGAGAATACAACCCTGCAGAAAATAAATAATTAATTCACAAACTCTTGAGCTCAGTGTTCCAAATGTAGATCCTGATGTGCTCAGTTGATGCTGCTGCTGCTGCTGCTGCTGCTGCGTCACTTCAGTCGTGTCCAACTCTGTGCGACCCCAGAGACAGCAGCCCACCAGGCTCCCTCGTTCCTGGGATTCTCCAGGCAAGAACACTGGAGTGGGTTGCCATGTCTTTCTCCAATGCATGAAAGTGAAAAGTGAAAGTGAAGTCGCTTAGTCGTGTCCGACTCTTGGCGACCTCATGGACTGTAGCCTACCAGGCTCCTCCGTCCATGGGATTTTCCGGAAAGAGTACTGGAGTCGGGTGCCACTGCCTTCTCTGCAGTTGCTTAGTTGTGTCCAACTCTTTGTGACTCCATGGACTGTAGCCTGCCAGGCTCCTCTGTCCATGGGATTCTCTGGGCAAGAATACTGGAGTGGGTTGCCATTTCCTCCTCCAGGGAATATTCCCAATCTAGGGATTGAACCCACATGTCCTGTGTCTTCTGTATTGCAGGCAGTGTCTTTACCTACTGAGCCAGTGGGAAGGCCCTGATAGGTTTTTTTTTTTTTTTTAAAAAGAACTGTAAAGTCACCTTGAACTTACATTGTATGTTTGATGTTGGTAGTGGGTAGTATTGATATTGTAATTCTAAAACTGTTGAATGCAGTCGAGTACAGGACTGAGCAGGTGAGTTAAATATATTGACAATGATATGAGCTAGGGATAAGGATATGTGTGTGTGTTAGTAGCTTCAGTTGTGTCCCATTCTTTGTGACCCCATGGGTTGTAGCCCGCCAGGCTCCTCTGTCCATGGAATTCTTCAGGCAAGAACACTGCAGTGGATTGCCATTTCCTTCTCCAGAGGATCTTCCTGATCCAGGTATCAAACCCAGGTCTCCTGCAATGCACGCAAATTGTTTACCATCTGAGCAATGAGGAAGAGTTGTGGGACACTGTATGTAAATAAGGGGAATCAATAAGAACTCATGTTTGTTCACTGCTGCTGCTGCTAAGTCACTTCAGTCGTGTCTGACTCTGTGTGACCCCATAGACAGCAGCCCACCAGGCTCCCCTGTCCCTGAGATTCTGCAGGCAAGAACACTGGAGTGGGTTGCCATTTCCTTCTCCAATGCATGAAAGTGAAATGTGAAAGTGAAGTCGCTCAGTGTGTCCGACTCTTCACGACTCCATGGACCGCAGCCTACCAGGCTCCTCTGTCCATGGGGTTTTCCAGGCAAGAGTACTGGAGTAGGGTGCCATCGCCTTCTCCGTTTGTTCACTGGAAGGATCTTGAAATCCAGTAGCAATTAGCATACCTAGTGCTAGATCTTATACTTAAATCAGCTTCCTCACCAAAAGAAACCAGGGCTTGGAATCAGGATCAAAGTTTCAAAGGGAAAAAAAAAAAAGAAAGAACCAAGTCCCTTGGAGAAATGGCTAAATATAGATCTGGAACCTTGGACACCTTGTAACAAAAATCAAACGATAGCTCAGAAACTGGTGGTAACTTATCAACAAGAAACATGAGCTGGCTTGAAGGGGTGCTCACTAGCTAAATGTGAGACATTTTGAGCATCAAAAAGAATAACATGGCAGGAGACAGTAACACAATGGGGGAAAAATGAGTTCAAAGAGACATTAAACAATTAGAATACAATTGAAAAAACTTTTAAAGTGAAATTCATGTAAAGTCTATATACTTTATTTCAATCATTTATTGAAGAAATAGTAAATGTTATGCAATCTTTTTCACAAAAAGAGCAGTAAACACTTCTAACTTATTTTATGAAGTCAGCAAAACCCTGGCACCAAACCAGGAAAACATATCACTCTCACTCAAAAAAAAAAAAAATTAACATGACTATAAAAATATAAAGTCTATAGTCTTGCTAATACATTGCACCAATGTCAATTTCCTGGACTTTATAATGTACCACGTAGGATCTTATCTTTGAGTGAAAGTTCGGCTTGGGTACCCTGAGCCTGTTTGTAATATTTTTGTGTGTGCAATTTCTTATAGGTCTTTAATTATTTCGAGATAAAAGCAAATAAGCGTGTATATGCAGGTGTGATGTACTGTTCTTTACAGAAGAATGCTAACCTATATATGGAGATAAAATGATAGAAAACTCACCTCTGGTAAGTATTAGTACAATGATTTATTTGGACAAAGGGCATCACTGGATGGTAAATTCATTAAATAAGTTCCATTAGAAAATTTCATCTAAAATTCCATTAGATATTCACATGGACTTACCTTATGGATTATTTATTATCTACAAAGGAGATTTTACAGTGCAGGCTTCTGGTATCATTATCAAGGTTGAAACAAAATGACTCTATGACTTCCTGACATGCTGGGCTTAGAAGGTGCATCACCTATGTAGTACTTCTTCCAAAACTGTCTAATCTGAACTTGATAGTGAAGAAACAAACACTCAAATTTAGATTATGAGATATTTCACATTAGCCTGTACTCCAAAACTATCTGTCTTAAAAAACCAAAACAAGAAGAAGGAGTAGATGATTTTTAATTGGGTCTTGAATCAGAACATTACTAAGACAACTGGGAAAAATTTTATATGGGCAATCAGCTAGATAATAAAGGGGACACAGTGGTAAGGAACCCACCTGCCAATGCAGGAGATGTGGGCTCAGTCCCTGGGTGGGAAAGATCCCCTGGATAAGGGAATGGCAACCCACTCCAGTATTCTTGCCTGGGAAAGCCCATGGACAAAGGAGCCTGGTGGGCTACAGGCCATGGGGTCACAAAGAGTCGGACTGAGCAACTGAGCACACACCCACACACATTAGATAATATTGTATCAGTGTCTTGGGAGGTAAGTGTCTTGGGAGTGAAAAAAGCATTGTGCTTATGCAGGATAATACCTAGTTCTTAGGCGATGCATGCTGAAGTATTTCCGACGTTGACTTTCAAGATACCTATAACTAATTTTCAAACAGTTTAGCAAAAACATTGAGAGCAATCTCGAGCAAATAGAGCAAAATGTAAGCAATTGGAAAAGCAAGTTCAAGGAAAGGTATATGCGTTTTCATTCGTATTATACTTTCAACCTTCAGTAGGCTTGAAGATTAAAAAATAAAAATGGGAAAAATACAGTTAGCTGATTTTGTTTTATCCATAAATTCTCTTTTTTCCTGGACATGAATTGGAATTCTTCCCGTTTCACCTCATCCCTTCCCCCAAATCTCAGTGTGATGTAGCGAGAGTGGCTTGGGGCCTACTGGCCCACTGGCCCAAGGCTTCCAAAGAGTCTGTGAAACCAGCTGGCCACCCCCTGCCACCCCTGGGCTCTGGCCCCGCCCAAGCTGGGACTCTTATGGATGCTGACTGGCTTCTCACTGATCTGATAGCGTGTCTGCGGAGCCATGGGGCCTCAGTAGTCTAGGGTGTGCTGAGCCCTGCAGCCTGAGAGAGCTGATGAAAGTGCTAGTCACTCAGTCATGTCTGGCTCTTTGCGACCCCAAGGACTGCAGCACACCAGGCTCCCCTGTCCTTCATCATTTTCTGGAGTTTGCTCAAACTCATGTCCACTGATTCTGTGATGCCATCCAACCATCTCATCCTCTGTCACCCCCTTCTCCTCCTGCTTCCAATCTTTACCAGCATCAGGGTCTTTTCCAATGAGTCGACTCTTCCCATCGGTGGTCAAAGGATTGGAGCTTCAGCTTTAGCATCAGTCCTTCCAATGAATATCCAGTGTTGATTTCCTTTAGGATTGACTGGTTTGATCTCCTTGCTGTCCAAGAGACTCTCAAGAGTCTGAGAAAATCATTGCTCCCTGACAAACTGGGACGATTGGTCACCTTATGACTCTGCTGTTCTACCCCCAAATCTTCATTATGAAGCATCACGTGTGAAGAGTGAATCAGATAACATGCTTGCTCTGAGAATTCTGAAGTGGATGCAGAGGAAGAGAGGAAAAAAAGCCAACTTCACTTCTCCTTTTCCCATACAGATCAGATATGGACAAGGAGCCCAGTGGCCAGAGGGGTTGCTCTTCCTTAGCTCTGCCGCCTTCCTTTCTCCTAGAAGGTCCTCCCTCTCCATCAACATATTCAAATACTGTGCCTTCTCCAGTCTCAGTTGAAATCACATTTTCTCTTTAAAACCTTTCCCAACCATTCTAGCTGAAAGCGATCTTCCCCTCCTGAGAGATGTAATAGCATTTATTGTCTGTGCGCTCATGTGGTACACATCGACTCTTATTTTAGAATTAGAAACAGCCTCAGAGAAATCAGAAGGAATTTAGAGATGTATTCATTCACGTGTAATTCACTCTTTCTTTCATTTGCTCATCACTAGGTACCAACCAGTGTACTCAGCGCTGGGGATTTCAAGATGAATCCAGGTCTTGTCCTTAAAGGCCCACTATCTGGTAGATGAGATGGCCAGATACACAGGTAAATGTACCACAGATGAAGCTTGCTGTGATGGAGTCTAAGCTCTGGGAAGCAAATGCCTTTGGAACATCTAAGTGGCAGGCAGTGTGTCCTATGCTAAAGGGTTATAAAGCCCTATTAGAGGTTACAATTAGTTTCATGTCAGAGGCTGATCTGAAAGGACAATGTTTTAATGGGCTTTTCAGGTGAGCTAGTGGTAAAGAATCTGCCTGCCGATGCAGGAGACATAAGAGATGTGGGTTTGATCTCTGGGTGGGGAAGATCCCCTGGCGAAGGAAATGGCAAGCCACTCCAGTGTTCTTGCCTGGGGAATCCCACGGACAGAGGAGCCTGCTGGGCTACAGTTCATGGGGTCACAAAGAGTTGGATGCAACAGAGCGCGACACATGCACACACCCCCGCCACACACACAGAGTGTTTTAATACTATAAGGTAAGTGGTAAAAAAATGTAAATGTGGGGTCTCTGAGGACACAGAGGAAGGGCAGTGAGACAAGCTAGGGGTTGGATCAGGGAGGGCGTCTTGGAAGACCTGTCGCTTGAGCTGAGTCGTTGGAGGTTTGGGAAAAAGATGATGAGGCAATGGGGACAGAGAGGAACTGGCAGAGCAGAGACATTTAGCAGAGTCAATCAGCAGAGCTTTGTGACTGATGGTCATTACAGGGGAAACCATCTCAGACCTTCCTGTACCTTCTGGAAAATCTCATAGAAGATACTACACATAGTGAGTGTTTAACACACATCTGTTGATTAACTTCTCTGAGACATTAGGCAGGATCTGAAAGGTGTTTGACTTGATTATCCAGGGGGATCTTCCAACCAGGGTTTCCCAGAGTATATTTCTATGACAAGGTCAAAGATAAAAGTCTAGAGAAACAATGATGCTTTCCAATGAGAAATGTTACTTAAATCTTGTGTGTGTGTGTGTGTAAGAATTACAAATGGAAACCATTTCAGGAGATGCTATGGGAGACTTTTCTTGGGGGTACTTATGGCATGAGGAAAAGCAGGAGGCTCCAACAGGAAACCTGGAGAAGGAAATGGCAAGCCAGTCCAGTGTTCTTGCCTGGGAAATCCTATGGACAGAGGAGCCTGGTGGGCTTCAGTCCATGGGGTCACAAAGAGTCAACATGAATCCGTGACTGAACAACAACCAACAGGAAAAAGCCTCCGTGTTATGCCGTTGTCCTATTTCTCTATGTCCCATCCTCATTCTTTTAATAATGATTAGCAAGTGAAATCAAATGCAAATGTGTACATTTCCTATCATTTCACCCTCTTCATCCCAACACACACATGCCCACACTCACGCACATGCATGGACACACACACAAACACACAAGCCTGGATATACACAAACACAGATTTATTATGCATTTGTTTTGTCATCTGTGCAAAACTCATCTGCGCTTTCCACAGTCAGATGACAAATGCTCATAGTTGGGAGTGGTGCAGACCTCCACACGTAGGCTTTATTAACTATGCCTCCACGTTGACCTCCAGGGTCACAGCCTCAATTGCGCAGGTTAGAAGAGGAGGTGTTAGAACTTGCTGGACTCAAATGAACAGGTCTGATCCATCTCAGATCCCATGCCCCACTCCTTGGCTTGCTCGGAGGGGCAGGAAGATGGAACACAGGGAAGAGTCTCCCTTCTGTGTCAGCATCTGTGCTGGAGACTTCCTGAAGCCTTTCTCAATCTGTTCTCACCTGTGAGCAGGTCCTGCCTGCACACCTGCCTGCTGGGCGCTGCTGCCACATCAGCAACCTGGGGCCTAGGCTTCCTTCCAAGGATTCCTGGCAAAGCCGGCCTGGCTGGGGTGGGGATAGAAGACCAACTCTGAGTGCTCCAGCAGGATTTGGGTCAGGGGAGGGCACCTGCTTTTTTTCTGATCCTCTTATTTTCTACTCTGAGAAAAACAGATGTCTTTGGTTGCTGCTGTGATGTCTGCATCCTGGGATACCGTGGCTGGTACTCAGGTGCGCTTGGATGATGTCTGGGACTTTGATGAGAGTGTGGAGCTAACCAAGGGTCAGAAGAGGCTGGGTGCTCCTTCTATGCAATCCCTAACTCCTTCAGTGACTTTCCATCCACCCTTTTTAAGAATAATTTTATTTATTTCAGGCTGTGCTGGGTCTTTGCTGCTGTGTGAGCTTTTCTCTAGCTGTGGAGAGTGGGGGCCACGCTCCAGTTGCAGTGCACAGGCTTCTCACTGCAGGGGCTTCTCTAGCTGTACAGCACAGCCTCTAGGGTGTACAGGCTTCAGTAGTTGTGACCTGTGGGCTTGCTAGTTTTGGCTCCTGGACTCCAGAGCACAGGTTCAATAATTGTGACATATGGACTTCATGCGGCATCTTCCCGGACCAGGGATTGAACCTGTGTCTTCTGTATTGGCAGGCAGACTCATCACCACTGAGCCACCAGGGTAGCCTTCCATCCACCCTTAATCGTAAGCACCACCCACAACATGAATGGAGTACTAGCAGCTACCAAGCACTTCCAGTGTCGAGGTTGGGGCTCTGTGCCCTACGTGAACATTTCATTTAATTCCACCAGCACTCCAGGTACTGTACCCTTGCTTTAGCATGGAAGAGATCAGGACTCCATAGAAGAACTATGGACGGAGGTTTGTGACATTGTACAGGAAGTAGTGATCAAAACCATCCGCAAGTAAAAGAAATGCAAAAAGGCAAAATGGTTGTCTGAGGTGACCTTACAAATAGCTAAGAAAAGAAGAGAAGCTAAAGGCAAAGGATAAAAGGAAAGATATACCCATTTGAATGCAGAGTTCCAAAGAATAGCAAGGAGAGATAAGAAAGCCTTTCTCAGTGATCAATGCAAAGAAATAGAGGAAAATGACAGAGTGGGAAAGACTAGAGATCTCCTCAAGAAAATTAGAGATATCAAAGGAACACTTCATGCAAAGATGGGCACAACAAAGGACAGAAATGGCATGGACCTAATAGAAGCAAAAGATATTAAGAAGAGGTGGTAAGCATATGCAGAAGAACTATACAAGAAAGATCTTCATGCCCAGATAACCACGATGGTGTGATCACTCACCTAGAGCCAAACCTCCTGGAAGGTGAAGTCAAGTGGGCCTTAAAAAGTATCACTATGAACAAAGCTAGTGGAGGTGATGGAATTCCAGTTGAGCTATTCAAATATTCAAAGCAGATTCTGTGAAAGTGATGCAATCAATATGCCAGCAAATCTGGAAAACTCAGCAGTGGCCACAGGACTGGAAAAGGTCAGTTTTCATTCCAATCCCAAAGAAAGGCAATGCCAAAGAATGCTCAAACTACTGCACAATTGCACTCATCTCACATGCTAGTAAAGTAGTGCTCAGAATTCTCCAAGCCAGGCTTCTTCAACAGCACATGAACTGTGAACTTCAGATGTTCAAGCTGGATTTGAAAAGACAGAGGAACCAGAGATCAAATCGCCAACATCCAATGGATCATTGAAAAAGCAAGAGAGTTCCAGAAAAACATCTACTTCTGCTTTATTGACTACACCAAAACCTTTGACTGTGTGGATCACAACAAACTGTGGAGATTTATTAAAGAAATGGGAATACCAGACCACCTAACCTGCCTCTTGAGAAATCTGTATGCAGGCCAGGAAGCAACAGTTGGAACTGGGCATGGAACAACAGACTGGTCCCAAATTGGGAAAAGGATATGTCAATGTTATATATGGTCACCCTGCTTATTTAACTTCTATGCAGAGCACATCATGAGAAATGCTGGACTAGATGAAGCACAAGCTGGAATCAAGATTGCCAGGAGAAATATCAATGACCTAAGATATGCAGTTGACATCACACTTATGGCAAAAAGGAAGAAGAACTAAAGAGTCTCTTGATGAAAGTGAAAGAGGAGAGTAAAAAAGTTGGTTTAAAACTCAACATTCAGAAAACTAAGATCATGGCATCTGGTGCCATCACTTCATGGCAAATAGATGGGAAAACAGTGGAAACAGTGACAGATTTTATTTTATTTTTTTATTTTTTGGCTCCCAGATCACTGCAGATTGTGACTGCAGCCATGAATTAAAAGACACTTGCTCCTTGGAAGACAAGTTATGACCAACCTAGACAGCATATTAAAAAGTAGAGACATTACATTGCCAACAAAGGTCCATCTAGTCAAAGCTGTGGTTTTTCCCGTAGTTGTCTATAGATGTGAGAGTTCAACTATAAAGAAAGCTGAGCGCCAAAGAATTGATGCTTTTGAACTGTGGTGTTGGAGAAGACTCTTGAGAGTCCCTTGGACAGAAAGGAGATCTAACCAGTCCATCCTAAAGGAAATCAGTCCTGAATATTTATGGGAAGGACAGATGCTGAAGCTGAAATTCCAATACTTTGGCCACCTGATGTGAAGATTTGACTCATTTGAAAAGACCCTGAAGCTGGGAAAGATTGAAGGCGGGAAGAGAAGGGGACGACAGAGGATAAGATGGTTGGATGGCATTACCAGCACAATTGGACATGAGTTTGAGTAAACTCCAGAAGTTGGTGATGGACAGGGAGGCCTGGTATGCTGCAGTCCATGGGGTTTCAAAGTGGGACACGACTGAGCAACTGAACTGATTGGGGCTCAGGTAGGTAAAGGGACCTTATCCATGGCTTCTAGTAAATAGCAGAGTTGAGTCAGGGTTTGGTTGGTTCCAAAGCCTGTGCTCTCCTGCCTCCCCTAGCATGAGGGACCCTCGGTTAGTGTCACACATTATCTCATGGACCCTCTTAGATTGTCAGAGGTGGGGAGTAGAGACCATACCGTATGGTTTTTAGGGCATAGTCTCATTACCTGTGAAATAGGGATGATTTCATTCTTCTCAAGTAAGTCAAGGGAAATTAAGTACATGTGAGCCTTGGGAATTTGGGGGATAAAGAGGAACTGGGGGTCCCAGACACCACGATAAGACCCTGAGTTCCTACAGTCCCCACAGAGGCACTCTTCTGTCTTGGGAACACCCTCTTAGAGCTCAATTAGTTCTTCTGCAGCTCTTCCTGAGCTCATGCCAGATAAACAGTCTCTCAAATTTCTTACGTGTTATGAGGCATTGCAGATACTCTGTATAATCAAATATGCCATTCCACATCTCATTTGTAATTTCACAATTTAGCTCTCTGCGCCATTTAAGCACATATAGAGCCTCTCGAGAAATCCTTATTTTTTTCCTAAAGCTTTTATATGTGAACTTAGTGCTGATTTTGGTCTTTGCTCTGTCTAATAAGATTCTCACAAAGTGTTCTCACTGTGGAAGGCTTTCTAAAATTTAAGGAACCATGGCAATAAGCCCTGGACTGATATAAGTCAAGCAGGCCAAGGAGGCAGCAGGCAGGGGGCTCTGACGAGCATTTGGATGCTCTTTCTCATTTGTCTATTCTTTTTGTGTTTGGTTTAACTGCGTCTCTAGAGAATACATCTGCTTTACAGTTATACAGCACTCCGCAATTCACAAGGCACCTCTCCTGTATTATGTGTGATTTGAGCTTCACAACTACCCGTTTAGCAGGATGGGACAAGGCTATTATTCCCATTTTATAGATGAGGAAACTGAGGCTTGGTGAGGTTAAGTGACTTGCCCAAATGCATGAAGCTAAGTTTAATTATTAACTAATTAATGGCAAGGCTAGGAATTAAATGCAAATCTTTTGATGAGAAGTGTGGCACCTTCCTGCTGACCCAATCTGCCTTCCTAGAGGGGATCCTTTGCCATTGATGACCCGAGGTTTCAGAAATGAGACTGTGGCATTTGGACCCTACTGCTCATGTAGTTATTGACTCCATCTGCTGTTGTCCATTTGCATGGCTACTCCCCAAGCCCTGAGCCCTGCCCTTTCTTACTTGGGTCATTGACACAGAGTCCTAGGTTGGTTTCCTTACTTCCCTTCTCGACCCACTCAAGTCCAATGTCCACACTTCTACATAAATGACTTTCTTCAATGCAAATGTTATCAAGCACTTCTCTGCTTGAAACACACTGACCACTTTCATGGTCTTTCAGAAAAACATGCACACTCCCTCATGTGGCCTCCAAAGGTGTGTGTGGAGGGATGCGGCTTGTCACCTCCAGAATCCAAGCTCTCCGTCCTGGAAACCTTGTCATCTTCATCTTATGACTTATGTCACCTTTCCCCTGCCTCACTGTCAAGAAGATTGTTGCCTCATTATAATGTTTTATAATTTTGGAGCTATTTGTAACCAGCTTCCTCCCTTAAATAACAAAACAAAACAAATAAAAACCTTGTTTATAGCTCCTTAACTATTATTGGTGCTTCCCTGATAGCTCAGCTGGTGAAAATCCACCTGCAATGCAGGAGTCCCTGGTTCGATTCCTGGGTTGGGAAGATATGCTGGAGAAGGGACAGGCTACCCACTCCAGTATTCTTGGGCTCATCTTCACTTCTCAAAATTGTTTAAAATTAATTTTTATTGGAATAAGCTTCCAAAGTAGCTCAGTGGTAAAGAATCCCACTTGCCAATGCAGGAGACATGGGTTCGTTTGATCCTTGGGTCAAGAAAATTCACTGAAGAGGGAACTGGCAACCCACTCCAATCTTCTTGCCTGGAAAAATCCCGTAGAGAAGACTGATGGGCTGCAGTTCATGCGTTCTGTACAAAGAGTCGGACGTGACTTAGTGATGAAACAATGACATAGTTGCTTTACAATGTCGTGTTAGTTTCTGCTGCTGCTGCTAAGTTGCTTCATTTGTGTCTGACTCTGTGCAACCCCATAGATGGCAGCTCACCAGGCTTCCCCGTCCCTGGGATTCTCCAGGCAAGAACACTGGAGTTGGTTGCCATTTCCTTCTCCAATGCATGAAAGTGAAAAGTGAAGTCGCTTAGTCGTGTCTGACTCTTCGAGACCCCATGGACTGCAGCCCATCAAGCTCCTCCATCCATGGGATTTTCCAGGCAAGAGTACTGGAGTGGGGTGCCATTGCCTTCTCCGTGTGTTATTTTCTACTGTGCACCAAAATGAATCATTCATACATTTACATATATCCCCTCCCTTTGCATTTCTTCCCATTCAGATTACCACGGAGCATTAAGTAGAGTTCCCTGTGCTATACAGTAGGTTCTCATCAGTTATCCATTGGGTGGGAGGATTGGGAGATTGAGATTGACACATATAATCTTTATTTCTGTAGTCTGGTTTAGAGATTATAAAATACTGACATTACTTCCAATAATTGGGCTCCCCTCATGGCTAAGATGGTAAAGAATCCGCCTGTAATGCAGGAAACCCAGGTTTGATCCCTGGGTCAGTAAGGTTCCCTGGAGAAGAGAATGACAACCTACTTCAATATTCTTGCATGGAAAATTCCATGGACAGAAGAGCCTGGCAGGTTACAGTCCATAGCATCACAAAGAGTTGGACATGGCTGAGTGACTACCACTTATTTCCAACAGTTAGCATAGACACTAAGGTGGAAGGGGGCCATTGTACAAATGCAGACCCTGAGGGCTGGAGATTTAAGCAACCTGTCCACCTTTATGTCACAGCCAGTGACCCAGCACTAGAAATTCAAGTTGACATATTCTAGTTCACACACAATTATGCAACCTGTTTGCATAGTTTATCAACTCCTGTAAAGCATTTGGGGAGGGGGGGTAAGTAGTAAAAAGATGAAATGTCAAAATCTGAGTTGCATTTCACAGACTAGTCGAGAAGGACTCTTGCATAAGAAGCATTTCTAGGCAGGAGGAGAGGCAAAGAGAAAGGCTGGAAAAACAGCCTGTGGGCTCATTAACCTCTTTCAAACAATCTCTCATCTCTCCCATCTCCCTGGTGACCAGAAATAAGTCAGAGGGGAATGAATGTGGTAAACTTTCACCTGCAGGGACAGGATCTCTGAGGAGAAAAGACATCACAAGTGGATAGAGTTTGCTGTTCTCTGCTGAGTCATGGGGGTAGGTCTTCTTTCTTGGAATAACTGGGACTCATTCTCCTGGGGGAAATGTTCGTGTCCCCAACAGTGTTGCCTTAATGACATGAAGGCCGAGGGCAATCTAGCTCTGGGTATGGGTAAAACTCCCAACTTACCAGTAGCCCTTCCTAACTCAGGCACCCATGGGCCACTTCCTCATGGCCCTCATTTAGCAACAGCTGGTGATACTTCCCAGGTGGACTAGTGTTAAGAACTTGCCTGCCAATGCAAGAGATACAAGAGACATGGGTTCGATCCCTGGGTTGGGATGATCCCCTGGAGGAGGGCATGGCAGCCCACTCCAGTATTCTCGCCTGGAGAATCCTATGGATGGAGGAGCCTGGTGGTCTTCATTCAGTCCATGGGGTTGCACAGAGTCAGATACAGCTTAGTGCCTGAACAACAACATCAGTCTTTGGGATGCTGTGGACACAGTCGTTTGTTGATATCAAAGAAAGAAGGAAGCATGAGCTTCTCTGGCCCCCTCTGCTCAGGAGGCCACTGGCGAGCAGAAAGTTCCACAGCTGTGCTGCACCATGAAGAATCACCTGCCTAGCCTGTGTAAAGTCAGTGGCGCCTCTTGGAAACAAGGGGTCCATCTCACGTACACCTCGATTTTGCATGTGGGGTGGGGGTTGGTTCATCTGGCAGAGTTCTCTGCCTTTGAACCTGCCTCTAAGTCTTAGACCCATTGCTTTTAAGTGCAAGATCAGTAGTTCTAAAAGTCCCAGAGTCTTCCATCCAAGATCCTGATTGTGCTCTAGATATGCTCTGACAAACATACCTTCCAGTCTCAATGCTTAACCAATCAAAGCACGGTTGCCAACAATGCCAAGGCAAAGGGCTGGTCCCAGGACCAGCAGCACTGGCACTTCCTTGGAAGCTCTTTAGAGTTCACATCTCAGAAGTACCCCAGGTCTACTGATTTGGAATCTCCATTCTAACAAGATCCCCCAGGGATGTATGCACACATTAACCTTCAGGAAGCCCTGCCCTAGATGACCTCAGTGCCCTTGATGGGTCTTTTTTTAAACTATTTTTTAATTTTTTAAATTACATTTATCTACTTACCCCTGCACTGGGTTTTCATTGCTGTGTGTGCATTCTCTAGTTGCGGTGAATGGGAGGTTACTTTCCAGTTGCAGGGCACAGACTTCCGTTGCACGGGTGTCTCTTGTTGCAGAGCACAGGGTCTAGGCAATTCGGCTCAGCAGTTGTGGCCGAGGGCTCTGGAGCACTGGTTCGGCAGTTGTGGTGCATGGATTTAGTTGCTCTGCAGCATGTGGGATCTTCCTGGACCAGGGATGGAACCCATGTCCCCTGCACAGGCAGATTCTTTACTCCTGAGCCACGAGGGAAGTACACCCTTGATGGATCTTGAACAAAATATTTCTTATATAAGAGAGAGATGAAGAGGGACTTCCCTGGCAGTCCAGGGGTTAAGAATCTGTCTTTGAGTGCAGGGGATGGGGGTTCAATCCTTGGTTGGGGAACTAAGATCCCACATGCCTGGGGGCAACTAAGCCTGTGGGCTGCAACTACTGAGCCCAGGCAATCTAGAGTCCTGGCAGCCAAAATAGTAATAATAAAGAGGGAGAGGAAGAAAATAGACTCAATGAGATAAAGGTAGAGGAAAACAGAAAGAGACAGTTTGCCCTGCTGTGAATTACATACCGAACTATGCAAAGCCTGTTTGTAAAGTCCCAGCACTTGGGTGCCCAGTGCCAGGGCACCAGAAGCCAGCTTTGGCTCAAGGTCATTGCGTTGCTGACTTAAGAGGCCCTTCCCCTGCCTGCTTCCCAGGGCATCGACGACGCCAGGGCAGACTGATTTCCATTTCTTCAGCTTGCCTCTTTCCTGTTGCTGCTAGGGATAGAGGCAGGAGAAGAGGGTTTAATCAACCTCAGTGGGTCCTGTAAGCAAGTTGGAAAATACAGCAGTTTTTTTTTCCATGCGGCACCCCAAAGTGAGAACATCAAGGGGGTGATTACTGGCCCTTTATTATTCTCGTTTTGGTAAAGCTGCTTCTCACCCCCACACCTATGTTCAAGGTTAATTTGTGTTGATGTCTCCCTGCAGGTCTCTGCCCAGTGCCCCAGGGGAACTGCGTTTAGTAACACCAAGCAGGAGAGAGAGAGAGCGTGGCGCTGACTCCACACAGGACTTGGAAACAGGCTTGGCCTGATGGCAGGAGAACGTGTGTTTTTCTGGTGTTAACTGCCGAGGGGGAGAAGCAGTGGGTGCCGGGAGCCCTGGCATGTGGTGCTGCTTCCCGCCCTGGGAGATGCTGCTGAAAGGAGCACTAAGGCAGAGGCGGCAGCATCTTCTGCGGGAGGGGGAGCAAGCGTGCAGAGGGTTTGGGCTGAGGGAGGCTGAGGAGACAGAGGCAGAACCATTTTGGAGGCAATCAACAAAGGGAAGTGGACGTGGCTTGCCTCTGGGGGCCGAGCCATTTCAGACACCCACACCTTGATCCCCCTCTAGGCTGCCGAAGCCAGAAACAGTCCAGCAGATAAAGGGGAAGCCAGCGTCATATAACCAGTCCAGGCAGTGTGTTCTGATTCACAAACCACCACCCCCTCCCTTCTTTTAAAATATTCCTAGTTTCCCACCCGGTACCATCCTCCCTTCTTCCTTACTAAGAGAACTCTGATTTTATCCTGGGATGCAAGATGCCAAGTAAAAGGGTGATGTTTCCCAGCCTCCCTTGTAAGGAGGCAAGGCCCCCCGAAGTGAGCAGAAGTCGTTAAGTGGAGCTTCCAGGCAAGCGCCTTGGCCTTGTGGATTCACCAAGAGGGCAGTTGTCTTTTGCAGTTTTCTCCATCTTTCTGCCTAAAATGTGTCCTTCTGTGTGTGTGTGTGTGTGTGTGTGTGTCTGCTCAGTCATGTATGACTCTTTGTGACCCCACAGACTGTAGCCCTCCAAGTTGCTTTGTCCATGGGATTCTCCAGGCAAGAATACTGGAATGGGTTGCCTTCTCCAGGGGATCTTCTCAACCCAGGGATTGAACCTGTCTCTCCTATGTTGGCAGGTGGATTCTTTATGACTGAGCCACCTGGTTCTGCTTGGCTCTAAGGGGTAATGTGATATCAGAGCCGCATACTAGAGATGGTGAAGCAGACATTTACAAGGTTTCTGATTCCCAGATGACCGTCTATTCCCTGCGTATTTCTGGACTCTGCCCCAGAAGCCACTTGTTTGCATTTTGAACTCAATCCTACATTGTTGCCACATCATCCATGTTCCCCGCATTAGGTCAGGCAAACAAATCTAGCTACTGAAACAAACTTCCAAATCTCAGTTGCTTGATGCAATAAAAGCTTGCCATTCACATCAAGCCCAATGAGGAGGTAACCGGTTGGCAGGTTATCTTGGATCCCAGGGCCTGTGCTCCTTCTCTCCTGGTCTGCACTGAGCTCTGTAACCTCTGTGCACAGGAGATGGGGTGAGGGAGCAAGAAGAGCAAACGGGTCACTTCTAAGGGCCATGCCAAGGTGAGGCACAGCCCACTGTACCGAGATCTCATTGGCCGAAATTCTGTCCTTTGGCCACAAGGGGGCCAGGAACTATCAGCAGGTTACATGCTCAGGAGGAAAGCAGATGGTTTTTGGTGAATAGTCCTAGGGTGCCAAAAACACTGTTTCAGGAGGGAAGGAGGAAAGGAGGGAGGGAGAGAGGGGGAAGAGAGAGAGAGAAAGGAAGAGAGAAAAGAAGGAAAGAAAGTAAGAGAAAGAAAGAGAGGAAGGAAGAAAAGAAAAAAGAAGGGAGGGCAGGAGGCAAGAAGAAAGAGAAAGGAAAAGAAGGAAAGATTCTCAGATGCTCAGTTGTTCTCTACAGATTATTCATGCATATTTCCTGTGATGCAAAATATGCCAACGTGTAGAAAGAACGGAACGATGTCACTGGCATCCCAAGTGCATGCCTGTGTTAGCCAGGCTTCCCTTCCTTCAGAAGGCTCTTGTTCAGCTCGGGGAGTTCAGAGCCCTGTGGTTACACCCCAGGGGCTGGAAGGCTCTAGGGAAGTGGAGAAGGTCAGGCTGGGAGAGTCTGATTTGCCTGTGAGGTTACTGGCGCAGGAGGTGGATAGATCTCACTTTGAGCGAAATCCTTTATTGTAACTGTCCCTGGGGCTGGCCTTGAGCAAGCGGCTTCTGTTTTCTGAGCAGTGACTTCCCTGTCTCCTCATCTGTAAAGTAGAAATAACAATACCTGCCCTCTGAGTTTATCCGTCTCTTTCTTAAGAGAGGTGATGTGGCAAAGCCTCCAGCCAAGTAGAGGCTCCAAAACGGCAGGTGCTGTTCTCACCTATTTCAGCCTCTCTTAATTGGTCCTTGTTATCTAAGAGCCAAACTTCATAGTCTGGGCTGTTGAGTCTTTTCTCTCTGGCTCCCGGCACCATCTCTGGCCATGGCCTCCACTGACTCCAGCTTTCTCTTTCATACTTGAACTTCTTCTACTGTTCTCTAGAGATGCCCTTTTACACGTTGTTCTCTTTACCTCTAATGCGGAGTCTCTAGCCTCAGCACTGCTGGCATGTGGGCTGGATAGTTATTTGCTGAGGACTATTCTGTACATTGCAGGCTTTCCTGGTGGCTCAGATGGTAAGGAATCCAACTGCAATGCAGGAGACCTGGGTTCAATCCCTGGGTTGTGAAGATCCTGTGGAGAAGAGAATGGCTACCCACTCCAGTATTCTTGCCTGGAGAAGTCCATGGACAGAGGAGCCTGGTGGGTTACAGTCCATGGGATTACAAAGAGTCAGATACAACTAAGCAAATAACACACACACACATTCTGTACACTGTATGTAGGATGCTTACCAACATCCCTGACCTTGACCCAGTGGAGGCCAGGAACATCACTGACTCAGCCACAACAGCCAAAACCTCTCCAGATGTTATCAGTCACCCTGGGAAGAGAAATCAACCCTAGTTGAGAAGCTCGGTTCTGATGTCCTTCACTCCCCTCTCTGGTAAAACTCCTATGCATACTACTTACCTACCTACAAAGTCACTCTCCTTAGAAAGCCTTCCCTGTCTTCTCTGGGAAGAAATTAATGGAAAGTTAATTGCTTCATCCTCTGATCTCTCATATCCCTTTTTGTATTTTTGTGTTAACATTTACTTCTTTTCTTATTACTTGTCTACTAGACTTGCTGCTTGTTGAGGGAACCCATCTCATTCACCTTTTGTTCCCCAGCAGAACAGATTTTTTTTTTTTTGAGTTAATGCATTAATCAATGACTCTTAAGTGAAAAAATGACCTCTCAATGGATTCGTCTTTAGGGTTAATTTGAACAGTGGAACCATGTCTGACTGACGTTAGAACTGAAAATGAAGAGGTTTCTGAGTACCCAGGTAGGTTCACAGGGACCTATGGCTGATGAGGTGTGGTTTTTTCCACATTTCCTTTCAGGGGCAAGTTGGAAAGATGTTCAGGATGTTAGGCAGGAGGGGTGGGTGGGAGGACTAAGGGGCTCTGGAAAGACACAGAAATTAGGAGTAAATCTGGGGAAACGTCAACTGCTTTGGGTATAGAAAATAAAAGTGTGTGAATTGGTGAAGCCACAAGGCAAATGTCAATGAAGTCCAAATGAGTCACTGGGTTTCCTAGGTGGTGCTAGTGGTAAGAAACTTGCCTGCCAATGTAGGAGATATATGAGATGTGGGGTCCATCCCTGGACCTGGAAGATCCCCTGGAGGAGGAAATGGCAACCTACTGCAGTGTTCTTGCTTGGCCCTCTCTGGTGAGTCCATGGGCTTTCCAAGAATTGGACATGACTGAAGCAACTTAGCCCGCATGCACAGGAGTTTGAAGAAGGTTGGTCCTGTGGGGCTGGACCAGCTGAAGAAGAAAGAGCTGCTTATTAGAGGCCCAGCTACATCTTAAACCAGGCTTCCTTGCTGGCTCAGACAGTAAAGAATCCCCCTGCAATCTAGGAGGCCTGCGTTTGACCCCTGGGTTGGGAAGATTCCTTGGAGAAAGGAATGGCAACCCACTGCAGTATTCTTGCCTGGAGAATTCCATGGACAGAGGAGCCTGGAGGGCTACAGTCCACAGAGGTCACAAAGGGTTGGACACGACTTAGTAACTGACTCTTTACATCACAGACCCCAGCTGTGACATGACGATACACGCCCTGCACAGGCTCCAGTCCAACCAAACTGGTCTCCATGCTGTTTCTCAACACTCAGTGTGTTCCACCCCAGGGCCTTTGCACCTGCTGCTCCCACTGCCTGGGGTGTTTTTCCCTGCATGCCTAACTGACTCCCTCATTTCCTTTTGATTTCTGTTCAGATGTCAGACCATTGGACTATTAGGTCTATAATAATGATATCCTTTCTGGGTACTCTCTATCTCTCACCCAGCATTATTTTTATTTATGGTGCTAAATATTTATCTGCTTCTTATTTATCCACCTCCTCATTGAATGTAAGTTACATGAGGACAGGGATTTTGGCTTGTTTTACTTAGTGCTGTATCGTCAGTGCCTACAACAGCGCCTGGCACACGGTAAGTACTCCACAAATGCTGCAGGGATGAGTAAGCGGATGCTGTCTGTTTTGAGCTGGCCTTGAAAGGTGGACAGAGAAGTAGTAGAAGTGAGCATGGAGCCGGCAACTGAGAGTGGACAGAAGAGGCTGCAAACTCAGAGACCTCTCAGGCCCCGCAAGGTGGGTGATGAGGCCAGGACCTCATCCTCAGGGCTGGCAGGCCTCCAGGAGCGCAGACGGATTTCTATTTGGCCTTCTGCTGCTGCTAAGGCAGACGTGTTAGAGAAGATAATTGCAAAATATCAAGTGCCATGGAAACACTTATTAATACTGGGGGCTTGGTGCTCCATCAGAGCCCGAGGCTTGCTCTGGCTTCGATGAACAGCCAGCAGTTCTGAAGCGTGTCCAAAGCACTTGGTTTCTTGGACCCGAAACCACAGTCTTCAGTACACAATGATTTCGTGCCTTCTGTCAGAGCGCCTCAAAGCCTGTCACCAGCAGCCACCCAGCCCACGTCCTTGCGGGGAGGTGGCGCAGAGCAGCAGGCCCTGCGTCCTGCTTGTTTTTGACTAATGCGATTTTGAAAGCCTGTCCCTCCTTTGTCAGCTCTCAGGGATCCAGTTTTGCTTTCACTTCAGCCTACTGGCTCGGTGCTCCAATTCCCCACCTGGTTTTGAAGGTTCACGGCCCCGCAGGATGGGGAAGGAGGTACTGGAGGCTGCTGGTGGTGTCAGCGGCCCTTGTCTTGCCAGCTGGAGGGGTCAGCACCCTCTCCTCCCTGCCAGCACCCGGGTGAGGGTGGAGGGAGGAGATGGGGCCAACGGATGCTCTGGGGGCCAGTTTGCTCCTGTGTGGGGCTCATGGGGTCCATACATGCCGACACCCCTTCCCAGCCAGGATGCATTTCTCGGTTGGGGCAGTGGGAGCTCCGGTGGGTGGGGGACACTGGAGTGAGTGATGCCGTGGGGGATGCAAAACCAGGTGCCACTCAGGGTAGCGATGAGTCATAGCAGCCTCTCCCGTTTCCCCTGAGGAAGGAAGGAGGGAAAGAGGGAAGCACGGAGAGGAGGAGGGAAGGAAGGACAGAGGGAAAGAGGGGAGGGAGGGAGGAAGAAAGTGAGGAGGGAAGGAAGGGAGGGGGGTGGAAGAGAGAAGGAAGGAAGGAGGGAGAGAGGAAGGGAGGAAAGAAGGAGGCGAACGAGGAGGGAAGGAGGGAGGAAGGAAGGCACGTGCACAGAGGCATTGGCTCTCAGAAATCAGAAATCCCTCCACGTGTCTGAGTCTTTCCCTCTGGATGCTGGTGATCTCTTAAGGTGATTCCACTCTTCTTTGGCTTTAAGGGTTCAAGACTGAGCAAATCTGTTGCCCTCCAGGAAAATATTTCAGGGCTCCAGAGGGCAAGTCCCTCCTCCTTCATATGTGTTCAAAGCATCCCTGGCCCATTTCCCCGAGTCCTTACCCGGCTGAGCAGCTGTGTGACCGCGGGGCTCAGCACAGGCGCCTTGAAACTGCTCCCTGCTTTGGTCTGGTCCTGGTTGCTTCTTTCAGGGCACTGGCCTCTGCCTCTCTCTCTCTCTCTCCCGGTCTGCTCTGCACTCAGCTGGGATCAGAGAAGGTGGGAGGTGGGCCGAGGGGACAGGGAATCAGGTGCAGGGATCCCAGGCTCCTTCTGCAGAACTGACAGGCCCAGGGGCCTGTAGCCAGCGCCCACTGGGCAAGCTCACCACCGCTTACAGACAGGCACCCTTGAAACTCCGGTCATCATCTTGCTTTCCGTGTTAAAGGCCAAAAGTCGGCGGAGTGAGGAGAGACAGGGGGCTCTGAGATGTAGTGAGAGCTGAAGAGGGGCTGGGTGGGTGGTTTCTCTGGTTTGGCCCGGGC
>SJXQ01006846.1:161749-229574 GCA_006408695.1 Aepyceros melampus
TGCTCGTATCAGCAAACAGATGGCGGCTGAGGCCTGTAGCATAAAATATATTTATCAAGGCAAACAGCTGTAGCCCATTTCATTCCGCAGATTTCTATTAAAAGTTCTCCAGAGCTACAAGGCGCTGGGAGGCGGCAATCGGAAGGCGGCCCTGGCGCGCTTTGTGCGACTCTGCAGACTCTGCGGGGCGGAGGGGACCCGGGGCCTGGCGCCCCTATTCTTCTGCGCCGGCTTCAATTAAGGCGCCACAGTCGCCAAGGCAGCCTGGCCTCTCCCGCCTCTCCGGGTGGGGGTGGGCGCTTCGAGGCATTCCCACCTTCAAGGACTCTGGTGACTTGGCGATAGTGCCAGCCCTGGGCAGGGTGGCAGCTCTGGGCGCCCTTCCGTCGTGGGGGGCCGCTTGTGCTGGGCGCTGGCCGTTGGGTTCCATGCCTGCAGCCACCCTCAGGGGCTTTCTCACTGTGCTTCATGGGGTGGGGGGCGTTGTTCGTTTTTATGATGGCCAGGACACAGCTGTGCCCCCTCTCCCGCCACCGTGGTTTGGAAGGGCACTAGTCTGGGATTTGGAAGAACCGGAATGTCTTCCAGGCTGCCATTAATTATTTGCTTTGAATGTGGGCAATCCATTTCATTTGTCTGGGCGCTTTGTTTCCTCTCGAAGGGGTGAGATGGGATTCAAGGAGCAAACTCAAGTACCTTCAGGGACAAGGCAGGTCACCCAGGTGTGAAATGGCCAGGTGGAGACAGTGCCAAGGTGCCTAGGGTCTGCCTTTCTGAAAGACATTCCCCAACACAAGAGCGCTTCAGGGTGGTTGTGGGGTGCATTTGGCACAGGGCCTCTGGTTTGAGATTCCCCGTAGACTTAGCGATTGTCAGCAGGCCAAGCCCTAATATTCTGTAATGACTGTTACAGAATAATGGGTAGGATAAAGCTGAATGCCACAGAGGGCAAATAGACGATCAGTTCAGTTCAGTTCACTCAGTCGTGTCCGACTCTTTGCAACCCCGTGAATTGCAGCATGCCAGGCCTTCCTGTCCATCACCAACTCCCGGAGTTCACTCAAACTCACATCCATCGAGTTGGTGATGCCATCCAGCCATCTCATCCTCTGTCGTCCCCTTCTCCTCCTGCCCCCAATCCCTCCCAGCATCAGAGTCTTTTCCATTGAGTCAACTCTTCACATCAGGTGGCCAAAGTATTGGAGTTTCAGCTTTAGCATCATTCCTTCCAAAGAACACCCAGGGTTGATCTCCCTCAGAATGCACTGGTTGGATCTCCTTGCAGTCCAAGGGACTCTCAAGAGTCTTCTCCAACACCACAGTTCAAAGCATCAATTCTTCGGTGCTCAGCTTTCTTCACAGTCCAACTCTCACATCCATACATGACCACTGGAAAAACCATAGCCTTGGCTAGACGGACCTTTGTTGGCAAAGTAATGTCTCTGCTTTTGAATATGCTATCTAGGTTGGTCATAACTTTCCTTCCAAGGAGTAAGCGTCTTTTAATTTCATGGCTGCAATCACCATCTGTAGTGATTTTGGAGCCCAGAAAAATAAAGTCTGACACTGTTTCCACTGTTTCCCATCTATTTGCCATGAAGTGATGGGACCAGATGATACTGTGATCTAAAAGAAAATCGCTACCTTTTGCATTTTTATTTGAATGGACTTCTATTTCTTAGAGTAGTTTTAGATTCACAACAAAACTGAGGGGGAGGTGCAGGGAGCTGCCATATACCCGCTGCCTGGACGCAAGCACTGCTTCCTCCGCCGTCAGCATCCCCGCCAGATGGTACCTTTGTTACAATCGATGCCCCTCTGCTGACACATCATTATCACCCAGAGGTCAGAGTTTACACTAGGTTCACTCTTGGTGTTGGGTGTTCTCTGGGTTTGAACAAATGGATGATGACAAGTATCCACCATTATAGTATCATACAGAACAGTTTTGCTGCCCTAAAAATCCCTAGGGCTCTGCTTGTTCATCTCTTCTGTTCATCCGTTTTGCATTTTTAAAAGGGAATGTGGAGAAAGCAACTGGAGACCCTGGTTCTTCTATCACTGTGGGGAACACCCATCTTCTTGAAGAATGATGTGGCTTAGTGGGTTAGAAACAGGGACCACGAAGCTGTCTGGATTCAAAGCCTGGCTATGCTTCTCAACACCTGTGTGACCTCTGACATCGTCTAGCTATACTATGCTTCTGTTATACCTTCAGTGTGCTCAGTCGCTCAGGCATGTCTGACTCTTTACGACCTCATGGAGTGTAGCCTACCAGACTCCTCTGCCCATGGAAATTTTCCAAGTGAGAATCCTGGAATGGGTTGCCATTTCCTCCCCCAGGGAACTTCCCAACCCAGGGATCGAACTTGCCTCTCTTGCATCTTTTGCATCGGCAGGCAGATTCTTTACCACTAGCGCCACGTGGGAAGCCCTATACCATCAGGAGGTGATTTAAAGATACTGCATGTCTCAGTTTTCTCAACTAAAAAATGACAATCAAAGCAGCATCTATTAGGACTTCCTTGGTGGTCCAGTGGTTAAGAGTCCACCTGCCAGTGCAGGAGACCCCGGTTTAATCCCTGATCTGGGAAGATCCCACATACTGCGGAGCAACTAAGCCAGTACGCTGCAACTCCTGAGCCCACATACTACAACTACAAAAGCCCGTGCTCTGGATCCTGTGCTCCGAAACAAGAGAAGCCACCACAAAGAGAAGCCTGTGCACCCCCGTGGAGAGTAGCGCCTTCCCGCTACAACTAGGGAAGGCCATGTACAGCAATGAAGACTCAGAACAGCCGAAAATAAATAAATAAACAGAGTATGACTGATTAAAATTGCTCATACTACTGGGGAAAAAAAAAGAAAGCACTTGTACATTGAGCTACGTGAGAATAAAATTTATCCCTCTGAGTAATTCACCTGCAATTATGCCTGACGTAGAGTAAGCGCTCAATACATGCTAATTGTAATTTATTGAGATGACCTTCCAACGTTGTTTTCACACGAAATAGGACAAGCATGCAGGGATTGGTTTGAGAATCCAATATTTACCAACAGCTGGTGACTGTGATGAGGCTCAGCTCCTCCAGCAAACAGATCATTTTACTGCTTTTCCCTCCAGTCAAGATATCAAACTGAATTCCTCCCATGTATGAGACACTTTTACATGCATCATCTAATTAGATGTCTTGAAGGGGATGAGGCAAATGACACCTTCCTTATTTTACAAAGGCAGAAGCACAAGTTCAAAGAAGTTACATAATTTGTGCCAAGCCACCCAGTTAGTGAGTGTTAAGAGTCAGGATCGGAGTCCAGAATACGGAATTCCCTGGACAGTGGTCTCTTCACTTTGCAGGAATGCTTTTCCTATGCTTATTAGCTGTGTGTGGTTATGGTTAATTAACATTATCTATTATATTCTGGTTGTAGCTAGGAGAGCGCTGTTGATTCACGGGAGTTTCTCAGACTTGCACCTAACATGATTTCAAGTGCTTGCTCAGGATCCTGATTTCTGTATCCCAACCCAAGTTTATAAATCAGGATTCTCAGAGAAGAGACCCAATGATCTGTCTATTCAGCTAGCAACCCTGTTGATTCTCAGAGTCAAGATAGTTTGAGAAACAAACCTTGGGCCAGAGGATTCTGCCAAGAGATCCCAGCAGTCAGCTTTGCTGGAGTATTTGGACTAGAATGGCACCCCACTCCAGTACTCTTGCCTGGAAAATCCCATGGACCAGGGAGCCTGGTGGGCTGTAGTCCATGGGGTCGTTAAGAGTCGGACATGACTGAGTGACTTCCCTTTCACTTTTCACTTTCATGCATTGGAGAAGGAAATGGCAGCCCACTCCAGTGTTCTTGCCTGGAGAATCCCAGGGATGGAGGAGCCTGGTGGGCTGCCGTCTATGGGGTCGCACAGAGTTGGACACGACTGAAGAGACTTAGCAACAGCAGCAACAAGGTTGTGGGCAGTAGACAGAAGGGTGTGTTTGGCTCGAAGGACCATAAGGAGAAACAAAGGAAAGCCCGGGGCTTATTGATTGATTCAGTTCGCCGAATAGATATTGAGCTCTTATTTATGAGCAAGGTGCCTTGGTAGACCTTACATGTTGGGTCAAGAATGTCCTTTAGGAAAACGAATGGGCTGGTCATCAGAGCTGCGGAGCATCGAGTGAGTTTTTAAAATTTTCTTTGGGCTACACTGGGTCATTGATGCTGTGGGTGGGCTTTCTCTAGTTGTGGTGAGTAGGGGCTGCTCTGTACTTGCAGCGCATGAGCCTCTCATTGCTGTGGCTTCGCTTGTTGCAGAGTACAGGCTCTAGGGTTCACAGGCTTCAGCAGCTGTGGTGCATCGGCTTCGCTGCCTCGAAGCATGTGGAATCTTCCCGGACAGGGCTGGAACCTGCGTCCCCTGCGTTGGCAGGTGGGTTCCTAACCACTGGACCACCAGGGAAGCCCACATGTTGTGATCGAAAACGAGGGGTGCACCCTCTTGCCTCACCTGTTTTCAAGAGAAGGTACTGACCCAGGTGAGGATGTCCTCTCTCGGTGCCTGTTAGATTACATCCAATCAAACACTGCAAGTAGCTTTAAGCTGTTTTTGTGGTCAATGAGTCTTCCGGGGTTTGCACAGAATACAGGGCGATGTGCCAAGAACTTGGTGTGTGGAGCGAAGTCTGTGCCCAGCCTCAAGGAGCCTGCAGTTCTCCAGGTGAGCAAACAATTGGAATATGTCACTGCAACCTGTAATTCAGGCAGGACAGTTATGATTCACAGGTAATGGCTAGTCCTCTTCAGTTAATGGTGCATTGACATTTGGGTGGCACTAAAGTCTCCACGTTCATCATTAGTCAGCCCCTACTGCTTACCTCCCTCTTCTCTTTTCCTCACACTGTTTTTATTTGGTAACTATTCCCTCTTTCTCTGGCCCCATTTATGAAGATTCTACCAGTGTTTCAAGGTTCAAGTTCAATCCCATCAAAACAAAATTATTTCATTTTTTTTCGTTTTGGTAAGGCATGACCTGCCCATCCTCTGAAACACCCGATGGTTCCTCTCTCGTGGTCTTATGTCCTGCCCTCTGGCTTGTTTTTTGTGCTCTAAACTTCTAGGCTTCCCTAGTGGCTCAGCGGTAAAGAAGCTCCCTGCGATGCGGGAGACACAGATTCAGTCCCTGAGTTGAGAAGATCCCCTGGAGTAGGAAATGACAACCCACTCCAATGTTCTTGCCTGGGAAATCCCATGGACAGAGGAGCCTGGTGGGCTACAGTCCATTGGGTTGCAAAGAGTCAGATATGTCTTAACGACTAAACAGCAACAAACAAAAACAAACCTTCAGAAGCCTGGAGCTGGTCTTACTGAAATTTTCCTGTAGATATTAGCATGCAGCCCTATTCGGAGCAGGTGATAGACATCTAATAGTTTATTAGTTCTCTTTGCAGAGGACTTCAATATAAGTTCAAGACTCTGAGTTTAACTCTTGAAGGTGGTCTGTGTTAGCTGGACATTTTAGGTTGTACCCAATGAAAAATTAAATCATTTTAAGTCACAGAGGGATTGTATGGCTCATGTAACTGAAAAATTTATGGGGCTGGTTTTGTTAGCTTTAGGCACAGGTAGGTCAGAGCTGATAAATACTGTCAGGAATCTACTCATCTCCCTCTCTTTGCTCTGCTTCTTTCCACGATAGCTTGATACTCAGGTAGACTCTTCCTATGCTGGGACAGAGGAGTCTTAGAATCTCCAGGCTTATGCTCCACCTACTCGGTAATCTCAGAGGAAAGAGTCTGAGTGTAAATCCAAGGCCTGCCTCTCATTGTGATTCCGATTGGCCACTCCTGAATCTAAGTGTGAGTGGTCCTTAGTTATACTGGAGGATGACTGTGTATGGGCTTTGTAGAAAAAGGGACCAAACCACACATGTTCAATCCAGGGTTATTTAGCTTTCCATAGGAAAACATTCAAAAATCAAAAAATTTTTTAAGATTATTTTTCATGTGGACCATTTTTAAAGTCTTTATTGAATTTGTTCCAACATTGTTTCTGTCTTATGTTTTTTGGCCTTGAGGCATGTGCTATCTTAGCTTCTTGATCAGGTATCGAATTCACACTCCCTGCATTGGAAGAGGAAGTCTTAACCACTGGATTGCCAGGGAAGTCCCACAAATTATTTCCTTAAATGCTTATTTCATTTGTGATGCTAAACAGGCTTTGTAAAAAAATGCATGCATTTATCACAGGATGAACCAGTACGGAAGCATGTGAAAAGCTCATGACACTTCTTTCACTATCAAACATACACCTTAAACCTCAAGCCATGAAGATTTATCCTAAGGAAGTAATCAAAGGTGCATACCAAGTCGAGACTGTTAATTGCAGCAATATTTATTTAAGGAGAGCAACACAATTGGAAATACCATAAATATCCAAAACAGAAAAAGGATCAGTACATTATAGTATAGCCATTAAAAATGATGTTCTAAAACGTATGCTATAGAAAGAGGCTCAGGAAATTATATTATGGTATTAAACAAAAATGCCAAGTTACAAAAGTATGTATATATTACGATCCCAAATTTGCGTGAATATACACAATTGCAGTACAGGCTGGAAGGAAAGGCATTCGCGGAGTTCATCATTGACTTTCAAATTGCTGATGAAATTTCCCCTCCGTTATACTTTCTGTTGCCCAGTTTGGGCCCAAGAATAGTATTATTTCATGACTGAAAAAAACAAGTTTTTCATGCCTCAGTGTCAGTGCAATTGAAAACACATCCCATCAAATTTGCAGTGATTGCAAAGTAAGGCAGCCCGTTCACCCTGGGACAGAGCCCAGAATCCAAGCAGAGAAAAGCTCTGCAGCTTGCCCTGCCCCAGGCTAGGCAAGAGAGCAGGCACCACTTGCTTCTGTTTCTCCTGGGCCAGGATCCCTGTTATTTCCATATGGGTGAGTTTTTTTTTTTTTCTGTTCTTTCAGCCTTAAAGGCAGATACTTGCCCCTCCCTTGCCTTATTAATTATAGAATGGATGGAGAAAGGGAGGAAGAAAAGAGAGCGAGACAGAGAGGAGAGATAACTAACATCTTTCTCCTATGGGACTGCAATAAAGGAGCATATGTATCAACTAAAAAAATTCCTTGGCAACAAAAGCTTTTTAATTGAACATAGTCTCTTCAGCCAACTTATGTAAATTCTATCCCAATTTTGGGCATCTATTTTGAGCACAGAGAGAAGCGGTATGAATCTTGCCCTAAAATTGTGCTCGACAGAAGGGGTGATGCCATATGGATGCCACGTTATGGGAGCCTGTCACCTGCTAACCGAGATGAGAAATTACAGGTTATAATCGCCTTCCCGCTGCCTGAGCAGCTCTGGTGGGTGGGGAGCGCTTGGGGCATCAAGGTTTGGTGTGACAACCTAACACTTGCCTGGGGCTTTGAAGCCACAGGTGTCTGGGAATTGCAGGGTGGAGGGGGAGGGAAGTGGTGATGTCTGCATGGGGAAAAGTGCTTCCTTCTACCCCCAAAAGAGCTTAATTTTCTCCTCCTGTGCTTGTGGGACTCTGGCTTATCCTGTAAAACTATTACCACTGAGAGTCAATGGGTGGCTCTTTGGCAGTGAGACGGACCTTGAGCAGTTGTCTCTCCTGGAAGCTGGAAAGTGGGAGGAGCGCCATGTCTTCATCAGGGGAGAGGATCAGGAAAGAGATTCAGGTTTGTGGACCACTCTGAGCAGCCTCCTCTGTGGGGAGCTGTGAGCACAGAGAACTCCTCCCTCTGTGTCTTGGGAGAAAGATGAGCTTTGTCATGGAGTCCTGGGACCTGAGGCTTCCCGGGTGGCTCAGTGGTAAAGAACCCACCTGCCAGTTCAGGAGAGACAGGAGACCTGGGTTCAATCCCTGGGTCAGGAAGATCCCCTGGAGAAAATGGCAGCCCACTCTAGGATTCTTGCCTGAGAAATCTCATGGACAGAGGAGCCTGGTAGGCTGCGGTTCACGGGCTCTCAAAAGAGTCAGACATGACTGGGCAACTAAACAAAAACAACCCAGGATGTGCCGGAGGCTGACTGCAGGTCAGATAACAGAATATGGGAGGAAGGGAGTATAGGTTGTGTGACTCAAGTCAAAAGGTACCTTCTAATGAGTCTACTGAGTCTCTCTGGAAAGGCATTTATCACAGATAATAGCAAGGAGATCCAACTGGTCCATCCTAAAGGAAATCAGTCCTGAATATTCATTGGAAGAACTGGTGTTGAAGCTGAGACTGCGATACTTGGACCACCTGATGCGAAGAACTGACTTATTTGAAAAGACTCTGTTGCTGGGAAAGATAGAAGGTGAGAGGAGAGGGGACAACAGAGGATGAGATGGCTGGATGGCATCACTGACTCAATGGACATGAGTCTGAGTAAACTCCGGGAATTGGTGATGGACAGGGAGGCCTGGTGTGCTGCAGTCCGTGGGGTCTCAAAGAGTCGGACACGCTGGGTGACTGAGCTGAACTGAACTGAATAGTTAAATACAATGCAGGAAAAAAACGAAGTGGGCACATTTTACATTTTTTATGCATAACATTTTCCCCCAAAGTCACTCCAATTCTTAGGTTAAAATCAGAGGCCAATTCAGTCTCAGGTGTTTATTATTTCCCTCTCCTTGCTTTTACAGTAGATTCGAAAGCTTTATCGGTGAGTTGAGTACACCAATGTCACCACCATTGCTGCGCTGACCATGGGTGGTTTGAGAAGTAGGATTCATGAAGACAGTGGTGTGACACCCATTCTAAAAACAGGAGCTTTCAGAGCACAGGCCTCTGTGAACCCAGTGCCCTGGCACAGAGTAGGTAGTAAAGGTGTTATTAAATACACGGATACTCAAATTCCATGGGCGCTGCTCAGTTTTGTTGGGGAAATAGAGCATACAAAAATCCAAGGAGTTGTTCTCAGGAAGAGTTGGGTCTAATAAGTCACAGCAGTGGGCTGGAAGTGAAAGGTCACGTTACCGAAATTTAACTGAAGATGCAAAGGTCATTTATTTCACCAAGATTCCTTAGTCTTCTCTTTATAAAATGGGTTCACTATATCAAGAGATATAATTTCAAGTGATTGGTTAACTCAGTTATTCCAGACTCCAGTGTGCTAACTGATCTTGTTTTCCCGTTGCTTGGCTGAAGAGTATTTGGGTTTTATGAGGAATAATATTTTCTATCTTTTGAATAAATAACTCCCTTCGCTCAGGGCAGACACTCTCCCTCCCTCCTTTTCCCTTCTCCCTCCCCTCCTTCCTTCCCTTCTTCCTTCCTTCCTCCTTTCCCCTCTTCCTTTTACTGTAAGTACACATTGAGCACTTATCGTGTTCTAGGCACCATGATGTTTATTTCAGATAAAAAAATGAATGAGGCATGCCCGCCTTCAAGGAACTTTTAAACTAATGAAGAAAGCAAGCAACCAAACTAATAGTTATACTAAATGGGTATGTTCATCCGTGGGGTAGTATGGGAATACAGAATGACATACCTGAGTCAGATTATGAATTCCAAGCAATAGTAAAATAGTAAAATGGATTGTCAGAGTGTGTGTATGTGTGTGTGCATGAGAGAGGAAAAAAAGAATGGAGGAAAAGTAGTAATTCACACAATATGTTCTTTTTGTGAAGTATCACTTGCTGGAGAAGTCATCTGCAATACTACCTGCTTTCATAGTTGTTTTGAAGAAAAACTGAGAAAATGTATGTAAAATATTTGTCAAAATGCCTGGCTCATAAAACTTCCCAAAAATAGTAGTTATGATAGTGGTCATAGTAGTAATAACATTATTTCTTATACACAGTTTGATTCAGTAAACATTTAAGAACATCAAGCATGGGCTAGGTACTGTGTTAATCCCTAAAGAAACATGTCGTCTAGTAAAGAATATGGACACACAGGTAATTGATCAGACTATAGAATAATAGGTGCAAAAAGAGAAAGATGAAAAAATTAGAGAAGTAATATAGAAAAGGGAATGCTTAAAATAACTGGGGTAGTGTGAAAAGGATTTCAAAGGATGCATAGGAGTTTACCATATGGACAAGAAGTAGGAGGGATGGGCATGGCAGGAAAACGAATTAATCAACCTAGTATATCCTAGGAATTTCCAGAGAACAGTTGAGAATAGTTTCTGAGAATAGAAAAGACTGTCAGCAATGAAATACCATTATAAACAAATTACTCAGCAGTAAGGAGTCACTGAAAGCATATTTGTTACCAGCTTATCCATCTGCATTGTATGTTTTTTGCATTTGTGCCCCTAGAGGATTGTAAGCTCCTTGAATGAAGAGATGTTTCTTATTATTCTTTTTACCTCTATGGTCTAGCATATACCATGTACTCAATATTTTAAATGATGGATTAACACAATTAATTATTTTCCCCTACATATCTGCTTGGCATATCAGGAGTTGGATGTCTCTCCCAGGGTTATTCACTGAGGTTGTTGAGTGGCTGTTCTCTACACCTGAAGAGAAGGAAACCAGGCTGAGATGCTTCGGCTTGCTGGAGAGACTGTCTATTTAATATCAGATCATCACTTAATAAGGTTTTTGGGATACCAAAATGAGTTGATTTAAGGTTGGAGGTGGGATCATTCCCTCAGTATTGTTTTTGTTCTTGTTTCTTATAGATGAAGGATAATTTTACTGAAAGGGTTGAATTGAAGATTAATTCTAACTGGAATAGCTCTGCTAGAAAATGGATCTGAGGTCCTGGATGAAAGGTAGTTTTTCAATAGGTAAATGTGGGATTGAAACTGAATAGATAGACTTTCAGTCTTAGGGATCAGTTTTGACAACTGGCACCTTGCAGACCCCAAGGGGATGCAGAGAGTGAGTCCTCTGCTCTGTTTCTCAGGCAGAGGTCAGCCTGGGCAAACTTTCAAACATCCTGCCTTGGAAAGTGGGAATTTCAGAGGCTGCTCTTTGCACTTCACAGGGAAGATTTTTATGCTCTGCAGAAAGTGCCCAAGAACGCCTGTGGATTCTGCCCATACAGGCTAAGCATCTGGAGAGCAGAGAGGAATTAGGTCTTCATCACCCACTGAAGGAGATCAACCCTGGGATTTCTTTGGAAGGAACGACGCTAAAGCTGAAGCTCCAGTACTTTGGCCACCTCATGCGAAGAGTTGACTCATTGGAAAAGATTCTGATGCTGGGAGGGATTGGGGGCAGGAGGAGAAGGGGACGACCGAGGATGAGATGGCTGGATGGCATCACGGAATCGATGGACGTGAGTCTGAGTGAACTCCGGGAGTTGGTGATGGACAGGGAGGCCTGGCATGCTGCGATTCATGGGGTCGCAGAGTCGGACACGGCTGAGCGACTGAACTGAACTGAACTGAACACCCACTGTTATATCTCCAGTCCAGGCTCAGTACCTGGTACAGATAGGTGCTTCCTAAGTATTCATTGGAGAAGACAATGGCACCCCACTCCAGTACTCTTGCCTGGAAAATCCCATGGACGGAGGAGCCTGGTAGGCTGCACTCCATGGGGTCGCTAAGAGTCGGATACGACTGAGGTCTTCACTTTCACTCTTCACTTTCATGCATTGGAGAAGGAAATGGCAACCCACTCCAGTGTTCTTGCCTGGAGAATCCCAGGGATGGGGGATCCTGTTTGGGTGCTGTCTATGTGGTCGCAAAGGGTTGGACACGACTAAAGCGACTTAGCAGCAGCAGCAAGTATTCATTGGACTGAATGGATAAAAACAATGAACCCTTGTAGTGAACTTACGCTGTATCGGACACTTTTCAGGGCTAGGAATGTATTAATTTATTTCATCTTCACAACAAACTTATGAGGTGGGTGCTGTAAAAGTCAACGAGATGATGGTAGACGAAGCATCAGAGCATCACCTGAGCATAGGTGCCTGCGATCTGGGGCTTTCTCTTGGGGTGAATAAAGGGCAGCCTGCGGTGGAGGTGACATCTCTGTGGTTGCTCCCCGACTGTAACCACTTGGTAAGTAGAGGGGGTTTTATGAAAGCTCTATGTGGTCTGGGCCAGGCAGAGAAAAGTTTATGACAGCCATTTACACAGCTGCAGCAGAAGCCAGATGAGTCTCAGGCTCCCAGTGGCATGATCACATCGATGGTAAACACCCTCCTTTCCTTGAAAGCAAAGCCTTCTCTGACCTGAGCCATGGGGCTGCGTGCGTGCAGGAGCCTCTGGGGAGGGTAAGTCACCCTAGACAGTTAATGCAAACACAGCTGCGATCCCCAGCGGAGAGTGGTCTCTTAGCAGCAATTGCTGGGCCAGCAGCCAATCCGTCTCTTGCACTGCAGCTGATGGGAGGGTGTCAGTTCTCTTAAGGGTCTCCTCCTCCAGGATCAGCTCTTTCTGATCTGGAGGAGGCAGGGCAGAGAAGGACTGCCCTCTGGGCAGGGGTTTGGGAGAAAATGTAGGCTCTGGGTCTTGCACCTGCTTCCTTCTCCCCAGAAGACCCAGGGAGCTCAGGGAGGCTTGAACCCTGATTATTTAGCACAAATATTTTCTCCCAGTGGCTGATCTCACTACCCTGACCTGACGTTGAAGGAGAGCAAAATGCATGGACAGCTTTTGATTACCCAAACCCAAGGACGGAAGCAGAGGTGTGTGTTTTCCATCTTGTAACTCAAGATGAATGTTGACTTCGGGTTGCATTTGCAGAAATTTAGAGATTAATAGGAACTTAGAAGTAATTTATTATTCCCAAATCCTTATTTTGTAATGGAGAAAGAAAGGGTGAGGGAGAAGTTGATATGATGACGTTTTATTAAATAGTAGCCAACTCCCGGTCCTTTCCTCATTCTGTTAAACTCTCATGTTTTCCAGATATAAAAATTTGAGTTTCAGAAAGATTTCTGCAGTTTAGTCACACACAACCTAACCACAAACCAGGTTATGACTGAGCACGAAGCCAAAATTACACACAAGCAGCAGATTAACTGCGTTCTCCAAATCTCCTTCCTGTACATTTCCACCTGAGTTACCTGAGTTACCTCATCACAGACATGAAGCCCAGTCTGAGAACTGCTCTAGGAGCCTCAGGTTAGAATGGAAAAGAGCAGGGAGCTGGGAAACACGTGGTGGACCTTCACATCTCCACGCTCTCCCCATTGCTGGCTTAGGGAGCCCAGATGCACTGATTCACAAGTGAAAGAAAAGAATGTGAAGTCGCTCCGTCATGCCTGACTCTTTGCAACCCCATGGACTGTAGCCTACCAGGGACCCCATGGACTGTAGCCTACCAGACTTCTCTGTCCATGTGATTTTCCAGGTAAGGGTACTGGAGTGGGTTGCTATTTCCTTCTCCAGGGATCTTTCCGACCCAGGAATCGAACCCAGGTTTCCTGCATTGCAGGCAGACGTATTACCCTCTGAGCCACCAGCGAAGGTCTAAGTGAGAAGCTCTCGTATCCGGGCCCGCATCCATCCAGCAGAGGACAGTCTACTGGCCTACTTGTGGGAGGTACATCTGTATCTTTGCTAATCGAACTCTCATCCTTTTAAAAATATATTTTTCTACTGTTGCCTAGAGGCATGCAGATAATAGGTGCATTTTTAATCAACCCAATAAGTAAAAACGGTGTTCTCTCCCCGGGAAATCTAGAGGGATTAGAGTTCTAACTGTGGCTTCGAAAGCAGTGATGTCAGGAGTGAAACCAGGAGACAGTCAGATGCTGACTGTGGGTGATTCTCATCCTTGATGTCAGGTCAGTGATGAAGTCTCAGGTGTCCCAATCTTATGTGCATCAGCTGGGAGTGAGCTATGTGGGGAACACCTTCCCCAGACACCTGTGGGCTCACACGCTGGCAGCTAACCCCCTCTAGTGTTGATGGAAATGGATTATTTGCAGCTGTGAGGAGACCCTGCAGGCTTGGGTGGTAAGACTCTCAGTGGGTTCCCCACCCCTCTACTTCATCCCCTGAATCTCCTGTCACAAGAGTAAGACCCTCTGTGGGAGAAGGCCAGGGTGGGATGGTTTGAGAGAATAGCACTGAAACATGTATATTATCATATGTGAAACAGATCTCCAGTCCAGGTTCAATGCATGAGACAGGGTGCTCAGGGCTGGTGCACTGGGATGACCCTGAGAGATGGGATGTGGAGGGAGGTGGGAGGGGGCTTCAGGATGGGGAACACATGTACACCCATGGGGGATTCATGTCAATGTATGGCAAAAACCACTACAATATTGTAAAGTAATTAGCCTCCAATTAAAACAAATATTAAAAAAAAAAGAATAAGACCCGAAGCTTGCGGTGTCTTCCTTTTATGTTCTGTGCGGACTCAGCTGTGTTCTTGCTAAGCTGCCCCTGGCGCTCCCTGCACCTCGGTCTCTTCTCGCCTTTCCTGTTGTGTTCATTCCTATCACCACATTTTATCCACATCACTCCTTCTGTCCAGAAGGCCCTCCCCACTTCGGCTCTGGCTCCTGAGTTCCAGATTGAATTTCACTTCCTCTTTGTCCACTACTATAAGTTCTTCCCTTGAAATCCTACAGCATTCAACTCACTGACACCTTACATTTTTTTGCTTCTATTTAGCTTGTTTTAAAAGTCTTTTATGTTATATCAGAGCCAATCAACAGTGCTGTGTCAGTTCAGGTAGCAGAGGTTCTCAGCCACGCATACACATGCGTCCATGCTTACGGCCGCTTGAACTCTTTGAGGACGGTGCCCACTATTGTCCTGCATGCACCGGATGCTTGCTTATCCTGCGGACCTGACAGCCTGCCTTAACCTTTGCTTAAACCCTTGGGACAGAAGCATTTCGGATAGAAAGTGGGTTCTCTTACCACATCTGCCCCCCTCCCGCCAGCTTGGTGTCCCCTGTCACCAAACCCAAACCTTCTCTGCAACTTTCCAGAAAATCCTGAGTTACCAGTACTACCAAACTCAGGGTAAACACTATGGCTTGACCTGAAGAATTCCAACCTGGTCCCAAACTTGTTTTCAGTTGTGAGGAGCGTGTGTGCTCAGTCGCTCAGTTGTGTCTGAATCTTTGCAACCCCAACAACCGTACTCTGCCAGGCCTTTCTGTCCATGGTCTTTTCCAGGCAAGACTACTGGACTGGGTTGTTGTTTCCTTCTGCAAATCATGAGAAGCAGGCAGCTCCTGTGACAGTAAAAAGGGTGGTGACTGTCCTTTTTAAAAATGTATTTATTTTTTAAATTGTATTGGAGTATAGTTATTTATAACATGTTAGTTTCAGGTGTATAGCAAAGTGATTCAGTTACACACAGAATAATAAATGCATTCATGCTTTTTTTAGATTCTTTTCTTATATAGGTTATCACAGAATGTTGAGTAGAGCCCTCTATGCTCTACAGTAGATTTTTGTTGATTATCTTTTTTTTTGGAAAGAAATGGAAAATTTTATTTGAGCCAAATTTGAGGATTATAACCTGGGAAGAACGTCTCAGGAAGCTCTGAGAACTGTTTTGCCCATTAGAAGTCAAGGCACAGTCATATTCGTTTTTTGAAACAGAAGGCTGTACATCAAATGAAGTTTTTTTTGTTGTTGTTATCTTATATACAGTAGTGCATATGTTCATTCCAGGCTCCTATTTTCCCCCCATCCCCCAGCATGTCCCCTTTGACAACCATTAGTTTGATATTTGTTTATGTCTGTATATATTATATTATAATATATAATATATTATATCTGTATATATTATATTCAGAGAAGGCAATGGCACCCCACTCCAGTACTCTTGCCTGGAAAATCCCATGGACAGAGGAGTCTGGTGGGCTGCAGTCCATGGGGTCACTACTAGTTGGACACGACTGTGTGACTTCATTTTCATTTTCACTTTCATGCATTGGAGAAGGAAATGGCAACCCACTCCAGTGTTCTTGCCTGGAGAATCCCAGGGATGGGGGAGCCTGGTGGGCTGCCGTCTATGGGGTCGCACAGAGTCGGACATGACTGAAGTGACTTAGCAGCAGCAGCATATATTATATTATAATACATAATATATTATATCTGTATCTATATTAACCATTAGTTTTGATATCTGTTTCTGTTTTGTAAAATTCATTTGTATCATTTTTAAAAAGTTAGATTCCACATATGAGAGACAGAGGAATGGATAAAGATGTGGTATACACACCCACACATATACATATACATGTGATATGTGGTATGTATACACACATATATATACATATATACACAATGGAATATATAGTCAAATATATATATATATACATATAGCCAAATAAATGTTTTTTTTTCCAGTAGTCATGTATGGATGTGAGAACTGGACCATAAAGAAGGCTGAGCACTGAAGAATTAATGCTTTAGAATTGTGGTGCTGGAGAAGACTCCTGAGAGTCCCCTGGACAGCAAGATCAAACCAGTCCATCCTAAAGGAAATCAACCCTGAATATTCATCGGAAGGACTGATGCTGAAGCTGAAGCTGCAATACTTTGGACACCCAATACAAAGAACTGACTCATTGGAAAAGATCCTGATGCTGGGAAAGATTGAAGGCAGGAGGAGAAGAGGACGACAGAGGATGAGATGGTTGGATGGCATCACTGACTCGATGGCCATGAGTTTGAGCCCTCTCCGGGAGACAGTGAAGGACTGGGGAGCCTGGCATGGTGCAATCCATAGGGTTGCAAAGAATTGGACATGCTTAAATGTCTAAATAACCACAGCAAAGCAATGGAATGCTATTCACCCCTAAGAAGACTGAAATAATGCCATTGGCAGCAGCATGGAGGGACCTGGAGATGATCATACTGAGTGCAGCAAGCCGGACAGAGGACGGGGTGACCAGCTTCTGTCCCATAGCCGTGCACTGCTTTATGCTGCGTCCATCCACATTCCTCTGAGAAATGAAGCAAGGACCAGTGATGACCGTGTAGCTCTCGTTAGAGAGACGCTCCAGGCTGGCACCTTAGTAGATGGGTTGGCTCCATTACACAGGTGTGCAGCCATGAGCTGATGGCATCTCAGGAGACATCCCTGAGACTACAGAAGGCAAGAAACTTGGCTTTGGAATTCGCTCAGCCAACATAGTATTTGTTGGACTCTGAGCTTTTGCCCATCCTGTTTTGCTAATGGACAGAGGTTAATTCAAAGTCATAAGAGCAATCTTTGAAGTGGAGGGTTTTCTGAGGTAGAGATTATAGACTTGAGTTTCTAATGGGCCCTAATGGAGCCCTTGTTCTTGGTAAGAAATAGAGCAACCCTTCCAGAATGCTCCATTCAAATCTTTAGAAAGTTGCCAGCCAGAGGGCCAGAAGCAGATCTAAATGTGCTTCTTGGTACATTTTGCCTAATAAATGCCCTCCCTCCCCTGCTCCCTCCTCTCCCTCAAGGTCTCTCTTCCACCTGAACCCCCTCTATTTCCTTCTTGCCAGATTTAACAGTGTCCCTCTGGACCCTCTCTCAGAGAATAGAAGCCAGTTAAGGGGATGGTGCGGGGTCCCACTGCCAGCAGAACCTCCACTGAATCCCCACGAAAGCTCAGCGGCTGATGGAAAGTGATTTATAGCCCCACTCACTGTTTCTTTCACTGTTGGTTCTGGTCTCCTGCGTCACAAATCGCTTTGCATATTAGCATTACATTGATGAAATTCAAAACAGGTGCATCTGCCTATAGAACAGCTGCCGAGACCCACTGAAAGCTCCAAGCTGAGACCCTGGGTACGGAACCCTCCTTCTGATAAGCTTCAGAGCAGGTAAAATCATCATTAAAAGAAAATTCACTTGTAAGTACATGCGGGTGTCTAGTCATTGCATCTAACCACAAAGAAAAGCGAGGCAGCGGCGGCCGAGGGACTCTTCTTTAAAAATATATTCAACAGAACAACAGAAAAGAAATTGCCATCTCAGGCGAGTGGCACGACACAGCTTTAAGAGGCCAAGAAATCAGACTGTTTGTATTCTCCTGCAATCGGGGGTTGCAGCCTGGAGCTGGTGCCTTGGAGGCAGCATGGCTGGGAAGGCCAGGGGGTAAGTTCCTCCTGTAGAAAAATGGGGTGAGAATTTGTACTGGGGGCAAAAAAAAAACAAAAAAAAAAACAGAACATAAAGAAGCCCTGGGACATCAGACTCAGAGCCACTTAACCAACATCAGACCGCAATGTGTCACTGCTCATGACATTGGATCCAGAAGAGTCATTTTGGAGATTTCTTCCATTTAAAACAGAAAGAACTGAGTAATTTCACAAAGCCAGACTGGAACTCAGAAGCAGGGCAAAACTCCAGGTGGTCCTGGGTGTGACTTCCCCATGCAATTCAGACCCCTACTTAGTATCACGAGATCCTGAACTGTCTATGCTATAACCCTGAACTATCACTTGTTGGTACCTATAATATGCCAAGTGTGGAGGGCATCGTTCAACTCCGGCTGCAGTCACATTTGACAGTAGACATGCCATCTTGGGAATGAACAGAGTAAGCATCCGGACGGTTATCACCTGGTTCAAACCAGACAGTTTCTAAGAGCCAAAGTCAGGATTTGAACACAAGCTGCCAACTCTCCTATCAAAGGGCTTAATTCTCTTGATTATTATTATTTTTTAGAATAACATGCAATGTATTTCAGAGCCTCAAGAAAGCAAGAAAACAGGGCGTAGATAAATCTTCCTGCATAATTCCCTGTATTTTCTTTCCTGTATATAAACAGCAAAAAGATACCGCAAAAATGATGGGGGAAAAGCAGACTTTCCTTATTACCAGATTTTTCCAATTTCAACAGTTTGGCTTACTCTTGCCTGGCAAATCCCATGGGTGGAGGAGCCTGGTAGGCTGCAGTCCATGGGGTCACTAAGAGTCAGACACGACTGAAGCGACTTAGCAGCAGTAGCAGCAGCAGCAGCAGCAGCAGAGGTACGGCTAACAGATAACAAAGGGGGACCCTGGAAAGCAACGTGTAAAACATAGCGGGGGGGATCTGACTGCCCCTCAGTGAGCTCAACACCACGAAGCAGGTTCAGAACCGGTTGCTCAGATGTTGTCACACTTTCATGGTTGCCTGCACTGTCCTTGACGAAACGGACTAGGATGGGCAGACCTGTAGGCTAAAGCCCCAGGGTCTGGGGACAGACTCTGCACTTAATCCTCTCTCCTGTAATTCCTGACTGCCCACCTGTCTTCCTTGGTGGACTGCAAACTCTTTGAGGTGGGAGGCACTGCAGGGTCACCTGGTCCAGGCCCTTTATTTCCCAGATGAGGAAGCAAAGGCCTAGAGAGATAAAGAGAATGACAACCCAGCTCTGCTGACTTGAGGATGTATCTTTTAGGACTGCCTCCTCAAACGTCTACCCTGCAAAACTTTGCCCCTGGTCTTTCTCTGATGGGTGTGGATGGCTGGGGGATGGCATCACTGCAAGAGAAAAGGTCCCCCAGCCTGGCCTTGGGAGTCTGATGGAGCACAGGCATCCTGGCAGAGGATGGGGCCGGGGCCTCAGCGAGGGTCCTGAAGGCAGGGAGAGCCTTAGGGAAACAGGTCTCAGGAAATGAAGAAGTCAGGGGCTCCCCACAAAGCCAGGCACTGAGAGAATGGGGAGAACCTGGTTCTACTGGTCAAAACCTGTTATCGAGCCCATCAGATGCACCAGACCGTGGGCACTCTGCCACCAGGCCAGTCAGACACAAAGACACCCACAGCAGAGCATCTCAAAGATGTTTCTGCGCATACTTGAATCTACACATTAGAAAGAAAAAGCACGCTGGTGGAGAGTACGCGGTAAGGGGGAGGGGGTCTCCCAGGAGCTCCCTGGGGACTGGGGTCTCCAGGGCAGCATCATGAGTAGGTGGGGCTTGGGAAGAGCTCCATGGGAACAGCATCCTCAGGGTCAGCAAGTGAGGCGGAGGGGGCCGGACCTGGCACTCTGACACCACATTCCTCAGTTAGAGACGTTCAGTGTGACCCCAGTCCCCTTAGATGGGGACTGCTGCCCATCACTGTACCAAGGCTTGCACTGCGTGCCATGGTGTTGCTGAATTTTCCACTCCCCCCTGTCTCTGAGTACCTTCCCAATGATCACAACTGAGCAAGGCTTTGGGATTTGGAAAGTTCTTCAGCTTCCATTACAATAGGATGCACAAGCTTATATCAGTATTATTATTGCAACTGTCCAAGAAGTTAGGGTCAGGTAAGCCTGACCAGTGGGGCTTCTCAGGGATCGCTAGTGGAAAAGAACCTGCCTGCCAGTGCAGGAGACATAAGACATGTGGGTTTGATCCCTGGGTCAGGAAGATCCCCAGGAGAAGGCCGTGGCAATCCACTCCAGTGTTCATGCCTGGAGAATCCCATTGACAGAGGAGTCTGCTGGGCTATGATCTATAGGGTCACAAAGAGTCAGACATGACTGAAGTAACTTAGCACCACCCCCCGACACTGCCCCCAGCCCCCCACCACAGCCTGACCACTGAAAGATGAAGCTGGCCTTAAACTCACGTCTTCCGGGTCCTTGCATGAGATCATACCCCCTCTTTGTTCTCGTTCTCTGTGCTAATCACACCCTCCGTGTCAGGAGATCAGGTGAAACCTGAGTCAGGCTCTCAAGTGACAGACTAGCCTGAGCACCAGCATGGGCTGGGAATGGGGACCAAGCTCGAGCCTTTCTCCGCTGCCCCCGCACAAGTGCCTGCAAAAAAGCCCATTGGACAGACGGTGTCACTGGGGAGCACAGAGGGTTTTAATCAAGCCGAAGTAGATTTGCTTTCCCAATAATCCCCATATTAATTAGTGTCATTTGAAAAATGGCTGTTGCCTCTTTGCTTCTGCGGGAGCCTCAGTGGGCGACCTGGGAGGCTGGGATTCAGGCTCACTCTCACAGGCTGAGCCTGGCCCGCTCTGGAAAAAAAATGTAATTTTGTTTCAAGACCTTGGGGAGGTCTCAAGGTCTCTCTGATGGAGAGGAAAACAAAAGGAGAAGATAGCGTACAAGGCTCCTCCTCCCTGGTGCCTCGGCCAGCGGCAGTAATTACAAAGATTAGAAGTTGGATTAAAAAAAAATCAGCTTTCTCGGGGTAAGGCGGTGGGGCGCCTCACTTCCGTAAGCCTCTCTGGGCTCCCTTTCTCCCTACTGACAAACAAATGCAGGCTGGGGCCCCGTCCGGCTCTCCCGGTTCACCCCTCACTGTGCCATCCCCTCCAGACTCAATTTGGCCTCCAAGCAACCCTTGGAATCTTGTCCTGACCGTTCCCCGGGGCTGAATGCAGCCTTTGCGGGACTTCCCAACAAAGGAGCAATATAGCAATTTAGGGTCTGGGGGAGCAGGTCTCACAAGCGTTCTCACTGGAAATTAGGATCTGTTATTGTTCTCATTTTAGAAAGGAGAAAACTGAATCCCAGAGAAGTTAAGGTGAGACAAGCTGGGCCTGGAACCCTTTGCTGCAGTGCTTGCATCTGGACACACCTCTCTTCCAGCTACAAAATACAAAGAAACTGTATGGGACTGAAAATAACTGTGCACGGGCAGCTGGGGCAAATTCTGGACCCAAAGATATAAAGAGACCAAGAAACCCCTAAGGCCACTTCCTAAAGAGCCAGGAGCAAAAGCAAGGTACTGTGTGTCCCTTGCATACGCCACCACTAGAGGGGTGGGCAGAAGGCGTACCCTCCAGCCTGATCCCTGGACATACCCCAACCCTCACCCCATATAAGGAACCAGCTCTTCTTTCCCACTCCTCAGGTGATCTAGGGAACCTGTTTCTTGTTTTCACTCTTCCCTGCAGCTGGTGCAGGAGCACAGATAAAGCCTTGGCTGAATTTCTCGTCTGGCCCTAGTCAACTTCTATTGGTTGGGGAAGGTCAAACACCCCCAGTCAGTATCAAAGGAGTCTTCCCAAAAACATACATGTCCTCCTGGTGGGGCTGGGGTCAGACCCAGGGCTGACTCTAAAGTCCTGGTTCACATACTCTCAGTTGTATTGACCCCTTGGTGTAACTTGCCCTCCTTTTAAGGTGCACTTATCTTAGCCTTTATCCCATTTCTGCTTATTTTCTGGCCCTACAGGGGATCTCCCCTGGGGCCCTATAACCTTTCCATCCTGCCCTTCCCCTTTGACCTCCTACCTTGGCAGGAAGCAAGCTTTTAAAACTCGTCCCTTCTGGTCTCTGCTATTACCCCCTCGGGTCCTGCTAGAAGCTGACAGAGCAGAACAGTGGCTGTCCATCAGGGATCCCCACCCTGTTCCTCCTTGGAAGCAGTGGCTGGGGTGGAGATGGGCAGGGGCAGAGGGCTGGTTGGGCAAAAGCTAATCCACAGCCCCATATACCACTACATTCTACTAGACACTTCACATGAGAGCGTGTTTATTTCACTACTAAAAGCAAAGGTAAAAAAATTATTGCAGTAGATAGAACACTTATGAATTAATCTAGCTTGTATTATTTATGAGTCCTGCCCTGCACCCCCCACCCCAGCAAGAACATTTCCATTCTTCTCTTTAAGGAGTTGGGTCCAAGGGAAGTTTCATTTGTGAATTTCAGATACCGTGGTGACTCCATAGGGTGTGATGTTCATGGTTGTGGGGCATTTGGGGGGAATTCTACAAATTTTCCTGTCCATCTTGGTTGAGGAGAAGGCACGTGGTGGGGGCGATGAGGAGTGAACCTCTTTCTTCCCCATCACAAGCCTCTGTTCCCTGTTCTCATGCTTTCTGTGGGGAGGGGGCAGGGGCAGGTGTCTGGGTACACATCAGCTTCTCTTTCTCATCTACCCCAAGGAGCTGCCTATAGGCCACCTGAGTCTGCCTCTCCACCTTGTCAAACAAGACAGCAGTGCCCATGTAATTATGACATCTGGGGGTAATTTTAACCGTAAGTCATTATTCTAAAACAACCAGTGCAATCCCCGTTTGCCTGCACAAAGAGATGGTTCTCACTAGCCTGAACTCACTGTCAAACATGCCAGGAGAAATAAAAAGGTGCTAATGCAATATAGCCTGGAAATAGAAAATAAGATTAGAGGCGATGCTTGAGACTGCAGGCTGCGGGGGGTGGGCGGCACGGCACAGGCTTTAGTCGCCAGCGGAACCATCAGAGGAAAAGCCTCTGAGGTCATCAAGACTGGAACCTTCATTAAGCCGAATGGATAAAATTAAAGGGTATTTGGTGAGGATTTAATTTTTCCCGGAGGTTTGCTGTCTCTGAAGGGTGTTCAGGGCTGGCAGTGAGGCCACGTAGTGGCAGGCCCTGGGGTAGGGTAGCAGGATATTGGAATCTTTCTTTGTGATGGTCTCCATGAGCCCGTTGAAGATGAGAAAAGAGGGCTGCTCAGTGCCCAGCTGCGGCAGTGACCCTAAGTCATGTCCAGTGAGACAGAACAGAGCCTCCGGGGTGCTACTCCGCAAACCAATCACAGCTCAGCTTGAGCTTGGGGGCAGGGACGGGGGCAGAGAGAAAAGGACCGTGTCTAGCCCAGAGGCTTTGGAGGCCCTGAGAGTTCTGAGTTCAGTCCGATACCCAGAGCAGAGCCCAGGGGCTACAGGTAGAGACGCACAGACCTGGCTTTCAGCAAAACGTGGAAGCCGGCAATAGTAGCCGGTAGTATAGTGATTTGGGCTTCCCAGGCGGCTCAGATGGTAAAGAATCTGCCTGCAATGCAGAAGGCCTAGGTTCAATCCTTGGTTCGGGAAGATCCCTTGAAGGGCATGGCAACCCACTCCAGTATTCTTGCCTGAAATGCCATGGAAAGAGGAGCCTGGCAGGCTATATTCCACGGGATGGCAAAGAGTCGACACAAATGAGAGACTAGTGCACACACACCATTGCCTTTAGGGGGCCTTCCCTCACCCCTCCTGCACCTCCCTTACCTTATCCTAGGCTGTCTTTTTTATCAGCTAGTTGTCACAAGAAATCTAATCCATAAATTCCCCTGATGTTGCTAAATGATTAGAATTTTAAAGTGTTAAACAGTTCTCCCAGGAATGATTATCGTTTTAGAACAACATTTTCCCTCTGTTTTATATTGTGATAAAATACACATAATATAAAATTTACCATCTTAACCAGTTTTAAGTGTTGAATTCAGGGGCATTAGGCATATTCAGAGTGCTGTACTAGCATCACCATCATCCATCCACAGAACTCTTTTCATCTTGAAATCCTGTACCCATTAAACAAAAACCTGATTCCTCCATCCTCCCAGCCCCTGGCAACCACCCTTCTGCTTTCTCTCTCTATGAATCTGACAACTCTAGGTACCTCATCTAAGTGGAATCATACATCATGTGTCTTTTTGTGTTTGACTTACTTCATTTAGCATGAAGTCCTCAAGGTTCATCCATGTTGAAGATGTGTCAGAATTTCTCTCCTTTTTAAGTCTGCATAACATTCTATGGTGTGCATTTACCACATTTGGAAACTAAACGGACTCACAGTCCCAAAGGAACGTGTTCTAAATGGTTGGATGTAGGCGTTGTGCTCCGTCTGTGAGGAGCTGACCTTTTCTCTAAACTCTGAACCAGAGTACAGGGTCAGCAACGGGGCATCAGAGTCCTGTTTTGAATTGTGTTAGGTTCTTGAAGAAATACAAGAAATCAGGTTAGTCTGTGTCACCAGCTTCCTTTGAAGTCTCCATGTTCCTAGACTTTGGGGGGCTTTGAAAGAGCCAAACCAGTCAAAACAAGGAGACTTCTCCAGCTCCAGCAGCAGGATGATGAGGTTCCAGAGAGGATGACCTCTGATTCTGATCACTTGGAAAACAGAGATCTACTGTGTTGCTGAAGAAGACTCTTGAGAGTCCCTTGGACTGCAAGGAGATCAAACCAGTCAATCTTAAAGTAAATCAACCCTGAATATCCATTGGAAGGACTGATGATGAAGTTGAAGCTCCAATAGTTTGACACCCAATGGGAAGAGCCATCTCATTGGAAAAGACCCTGATGCTGGGAAAGATTGAAGGCAGGAGGAGAAGGCAGTGACAAGGGATGAGATGGTCAGATGGCATCACTGACTCAGTGGATATGAGTTTGAGCAAACGCCAGGAGATAGTGAAGGACAGGGAAGCCTGGGGTACTGCAGTCCATGGGGTCACTAAGAGTTGGACTCGATTGAGTTACTGAACAGCAAGGGGATCTGTGACATGTGCAGGGTCACCACATAGATGCGGGAAGTCATCCCTCCAGTTGGTTAAGCCTAGTGGCACCAAATACCACCTAGTCCTCCCCAGAACTCCTGGTGATACCTGTTCTAGAATTTTAGTAAGTGTAAATGAAATAACATCCTTCAAATGAAGAGCCAATGGTCTGGTTTTATTGATTCAAGCTTTTCAAATTCAACACCCACAGAAATGGCATCCAAAGTCATTGAGCTACTCAGATGTGGTCCTCAATGGGCAGCAGCATCAGCCTCACCTGTAAGTGTGAAAAATGCAGACTCACAGGTGTCACCTTACACTTGCATCTGGGTTTCGGTACATCCTCCTGGTGCCCTAGAAGTGTCAGCCTGAAGCCCGGGATTAAATCTAAAGGAGAGGCAGACCGGCGCGTGGCTCCCTTGGGCTTTACTTAGCTCCTCCCCTGGGGAGGCAGTAATAGCACCTGTGCTGCTTTTCTTCTCGGTGCTTAGAAGATCAAACGACACAATAATGAAAAGCGCTCAGCGGAGGACAGAGTGCATGGCAACCGGAAGGCATCACGCGCTCACTGGCAGCTGGCCGGTCCCCACCTCTTTAACCAGGGAGTCCTCCCCATCTCTCCAGCCAAATTAATCTATTTCTCTGCTCTCGCTCCTATACCCTCTTTGAAACAACATCAATTTGGGTTCCTTTCATCCAAACTGCAAAGAGTATTTGAATTCACATTATTGCCTTTAGTGAGATTCCCTTATTTGCCTCCTTTTTTTTTTTTTTGGACACACATTTGCCCGGTGCCTGGGACCCGGTGCAGAGAAGATTAGCATGGTGTTCAGCCACTGGCCATGCCTCTGAGGAGCAGAGCTTTCTGTTTATCTCTTAGAAGCAGACACTTGGATTTTCTCCCATGGGGAATTTATCAGGGTGCCATGAATTCATTCATTCACTCATTTCCACATTCCTCCCTACCCCATCCACACACCTACTCCCACACACCCGCATCCACCCACCCACCCACACACAGCTCCACGCCAGCCACATCAGTATTGTTTGCTGAGTATTTTCACACTGAGCCATTTTAGGATTGCCTGCAGTTTGATTTTCTTCCCTCTAAAGCACCTTCTTAGGCTGGGTTTCTTTCCCTTGTCAGCGGCAGCTTGGGCTGGCCTGAGTCCTTGCTCTCATATCTATCCAGTGCTCGTGGATTTCTTCCAGCCCCTGCAGCTCTTTCACCTGGTCTGGTATTCTCAGAGCAACATCAGTGTTTTCACTTTCCTTTATGTGGGGGCCCATGCTAGGGTGACTCACAGTGTTGGGAGAAAGAGTCATTGCCCATTATTCAAAGAGTTCGTTTTTCTGTCTTTATAAGCATGAGTGCACGTGGGCAGGCAATTATTTACACACGACTCTCACCATGGTAACATTGTAAACTTATGGTTAACAGACTGATTGATGAGTGATTGATTCATATTTTTGTCACCGTGAATGTCTGCATGTTTAGTGAGCAGGTGTGAGCATTCAGACACCTGTATTCATTCATATATGATCAGAAATCCAGTGAATGCTAAGCACTGACCCTGCAGAAGGCTCGAGGTAAGTGCTTGTGTGACAAACAGCTGTTGTGTATGTGAAGATATTGGCTTTGATTTCAAGGACTTTCTGCTTTGTGAAAGAAATGAGGTGCTATTATGCAACTTTAACATAAAGTTCAAAGTGATGGGGTCATGAAAAAAAAAAAAACAAACAACGGATAAATGAGATCAGCTGAATATCTTTGCTTTCAACAGGAGACCAGGGCTGACTTCTAGGACGAGTGGCATTTGAGTCAGAGAGCTGTGTCTGTGGAAAGGGGCACTGGGATTCCCGGGTGGCTCAGCAGTAAAGAATCTGCCTACCAAAGCAGGAGATGCAGGTTCCATTCCTGGGTTGGCAAGATCCCCTGGAGAAGGAACTGGCAACCCACTTCAGTACTCTTGTCTGGGAGATCCCATGGACAGGGGAGCGTGGGAGGCCACGGTCCATGGGGTTGCATAAGAGTTGGACATGACTTAGCAATTAAACAACAACAAAGGGAGACTGTGTCTCAAGCCAGGAACAAAGGCACAGAGATGAAAGTGGCAGTGTATAGAGAACAGCAGCTGGTTCGGTCTGGCTGGAAAGCTTAATGTGGGTGAAGGGATCAGTAGGTGATGTGGTCAGTTTATGTTAGCTTGGAAGGGGACTGTGATTGCGGATTAGGAAGTTGTTTTTGTGTGTGGACTGAGCGAGTCAGGAGACAGGGAAGTTTTTAGACTTAGGGAAGTAAGATGATCAGAGCAGTGCTTTAGAAGATCACTCTGGAAAGGCTTTTAAGTTGAATTAGAGATGTGAGAGACCAGAGGCGATTATAGTGACCCTGAAGGCAAGTGGTGGTGAGGGGGTGTGGCAGAGGCAGATAAAGGAAATAAAATGGAGGTGACATTGACAGCTCCAAAATGAATCAGCTGCAGAGGAAGAGGAAGCTGGGTGATGAGGTTTTGGGGCTTGAGATGATGGAGAAGCTCATTTCCTTTTTTCAGAAAACATTGTATAATGTTGTGATAGTTTCAGGTGGACAGTAAAGAGAGTCAGTCATATATATATACATCTATCCATTCTCCCTCAAACTCCCCTACCATCCAGGCTGCCACATAACACTGAGCAGAGTTCCATGTGTTATACAATAGGTCCTTGGTGGTTATCCATTTTAAATACAGCAATGTCATTTCTTTTTTGATGAAATATAGGAGAAATGGTGAGCTTAGATAGGGATGTACTGAGTTTAAAGTTCTGAAGCGAACATTCAGATGCAGAAGGTACAAGCCATTGGACGTTTAGAAGTGGTTCTGGGGACTGATTTCAGGATGGAATTTAAGTTCGATAGTCATATGCACAGAGGTGATGATTGAAGGTTATGAATGAAAGCAACTGCTATGAGAGAACATGAAGAGAAAGGACTAAAGGGCTGGTGGAGGTAAATCTCTGTTTTTCAGGCAGAAAGAAGAGAGGAAGAACAAGGTGTATTCCTAGCTAGCATAAGTACATACAGTGTTGAGGTTAAAATAGACTCACTGAGATCACTGGTACATTCAATTTCACATAGCTGAAGGTCAGCTTAAGAGGTAGTGTCTTGGTAATGAAGGGGAGAGGAATGGTCAGTATGAAATATAGGAGAACAATAGTTGAGGATGGGTACACAGCTGTCTTTGCAGGTGATGGTGGCATGCTCACTGGTATACAAGTATGTATGTGCCTAGGGATGTACCTCCGAGAGTTTGGAGGGGAAATAATTACATAAGCAGGGACTAGCAATTAAGTGAACTTATTAATGAGGAGAGAACATGTAGGAAGTGGAATCATCATGTATCAGAACATATATACATCCGACTGAATATTTCCTTGATTGTTATGTTGATCTCTCAAACCCTTAACTTGCTTCTGAACCTTGATCAGGTTCTGTCTGGCGTCCTCAGCTAATTTTGCTTCCTTCTAGCTCCTAGGCTTTTATTAGGTGTGGAACTGTCAGGTCACTTGCTTTGCTCCAGTTTCCATCTCATGTCAGTGAGAGCTTTTCAGTAATTAGACTCTTGATTATGAAACTCACTTTAAATAGAAAACTGGTCAGAACACTGTGCTCGCTCTAGACTGTCCCGCTGAATGCTGGGGGTGTTGTTCAAGTGCCAGTCTGAATTCTTCTCCTCAAAATGAGTGGCTGTGTCCCATTACTTTTTCTGGGTTAGGAATCCCGTTATCTAAATTTAGTCAAATGCACAACTCGCATTGAAGGTAAGGAGGGTCTGCTTTTGGAACAAGAAACCAAAGGATCACTATTAGCAACAATAGAATAATAGACTTACATTCTCAGTAATTTTGCATTATTTTTTTCCCTTGTGTTCAATCTGATTTCTTTTCTCATTCATCCTCTCATTTTCTTAAAGTTTAGTTATCATTATACTAAACCTTATAACATTACAGAGGCAAATCCCAGTGATCAACAGCTTAGGAGAGGTAGTTCCAGTCAATGCTTAAATGTCACCCTTCCAAAGATGACAAGAGGAAGAGAGAGGGTGCGACAGTTTGGCCTATATATTGGTTGTATGCATTTTATCCCCATCTTTATTATTCTTCATTTAACAGCTTTTTATAGAGCATGCCCTCCTCTGTGTCTGCAAGATTCCCTTCTTTCCTTTCTGCCATCCTTCCTTAATTATAAAACAGCATGTTAAAGATTCTGGTCCTGAAATCTCATTCCAGTCCATAGAAAAACTCAATTCAAAGAACCTGGATTTTTTTTTTTTTTCTCTTTCAGGGACTTCTTCATGAATTCTTACCTGATTTCCCTTGTGGCATGCCAGGGTCATGTGGTGTGTGTGTGTGTGTGTGTGTGTGTGTGTGTGCATGTGTGTGTGCGCACGCCTGTGTGCAGGAGATGAAAACAGGCCTTTCTCTAGAAGGTAGGGAACAGGTATAGTATTTCACAGCTGACTGACTGGCAATAGAATTCTTCTATTGGAAGTGACTTTTCTGGATTGAGCTGATTAGTAGAAGCAAATCCTGCACTGCAGGCTGATGAAACAAAACCACACACCTCTGTGTATCTCTAGATGGTAGACACGTGTGCACAAGTGCACACATACACACCCCCATACAAATCCACACATGTCCATGTAACTTATACATTCACTTTTGCACAAGTGGAAATCCTTCTTTTTGCAGTTTTAAAAAAAGAATGAGGCATGAGTTTCTAAGGGACAAAGAGTAACAGGGGAGTTGGAAGTTGAGGGCTCTCTTCCCAGTGGAGAAGAGGCTCCTTCAGGGGAGAGAGCATGGTCATTCTGGCAGTCTCCTGGGCACACCCTGGTTTTGCTGTGCAATGCAGTGCCCGTGTTCCTCTAGGCGGAAGTGGGGCTTTCCTCCAGGAGCATCCCCCAACCCCTTCTCCAACACAGTTCTTCTAGCAGTTCAGATCCCCAGTAGGGTCCTGTAACAATCTGACTGTGTGGCTATTTCCATCGCCCCCTGGCTTCCTTGATAGGTGGATCACCAGGAGTCAGGCCTTGGCAGCAGCTTCCACAGACCCTCGGTGCTCGGGGTGAGGGCTGATGCAACGCTTCTCTTACCTGACAGCTGAGGTCTTTCCCTGGGCCTTGGCTCCCTGCCCAGGTGGCTCAGTGGTAAAGACCCCGACTGCTAATGCAAGAGACACAGCAGATGCAGGTTTGATCCCTGGATGGGGAAGATCCCCTGAATGAGGGCATGGCAACCCACTCCAGTATTCTTTCCTGGGGTCCCCATGGACAGAGGAGCCGGGCAGGCTACAGCCCATGGGGTCACAAGCAGTCAGACACAGCTGAACACACACACACACACACACACACACACACACAGCTTCCTTCCACAGGTCAGTGAAGAGGCAATGAGCCACCTGTGCAGCTTCAGCTTCTCATTCTGTCTTTGTCCAGATCCATCAGTGAAAAAAAAAGACACATCCAATCATGGCCTTAGAGGGAGGGGCCCTGAGTAGAGGGATTAAATATATACGGATTTCACCTTCTGTCAGGGTCACATGCTCCTCACAGACATTCTGCTCAGGGTCCACCATCACTCCTGACCCTTCCAGTTTCAAACATCCCCCTTCCCTCTTTCTAAAATAGAGGAGAGGTTTAGACTCCAGAATGATGAGGCCTTAAAGGGCAACTTTGCTGCCAGAAGAATCCATCACCAATGTGACCCTGCTTGCCATCCTCATTCTATAAGTTCTGTTTTCCCTGTTGACTGCTCACCCATTGGCTCCCAGCTGGTCGGAGGTAAAACATGGTTAGTATACAAGTGGACACGATGAGGCAAACCTCTCTTTCTGCGTAGTTGATGCCAAGGCTTGGATTCCAAATTTTTTTCTTTTTTTTTTTTTTTAAGACCAAGATTCTCTTTCATACTTGTGCACTACCCACTATTCATAACAGTCCTCAGAAACACTCAGCACACCACCTGTTGCTCCTTGAAGGGCCAACAACTTGGTGAGTCATTATGGTTTTGTGGCCAACATGAGCTAATGCACTTGCTCATTAACAGAAGTAGAGAGTTTTGACTGGGAGAGATGGTTTCCATTTTTCGCTGTGATCATCAGACCATAGCCACTCACATATCTTAGACGTGATGAAAAGAGACTAGATTTCCTTCAGCCAGCAGGTGGCTGAAGGGATACAGATGCATTCTACAGGAGAATGGTGAATGGATTGGAGTGTCTAGAGGCACCACGTTAATTGTTAAGAGATGGGCTGATGGAAAAAAGTGGACTTGCTCTCTGTGGCCCTGTGGGTAGAGCACTTGGGGATGGTGAGTAGTCAGGGAGGAAGATGCTTCTAAAACACACAGTGTTAGGTTCAGGGTGAGGAAGAATTTCTAATCGTTGGAACTGCCCAAAGATGGAACATTGAGGAGAGTGTCCTTTCAAGGGAAGTGTCTGATACTAGGATGATAGGGACACATACAGTTGATAGAGGCACATGAGCGTCTGCTGAGCAGCTAGACCGCAGGGCTTCACCCTGTACTTCTGATCTGAGAGTCTAACATGGCCAACAACCGCTAACTGCATCCAGAATGTATCACAGCTAACAACCACTACATCCAGAGAAAACGCACATATCTGCCATGTCACATTAGGGTCATCTCCACAATGAGGCCCAGAGATGGAATTCTCATTCCTTGAAGTTTCATGTCTATGGGAACATATTTACATGGTCAAGGTTCTGATCTTTTCTAAAGAACTCACAGAAAGTGTTTGTCAGATATCTGAACCAAAAATTCAGGGAGTGGAGGTAAGATTTAATCCAGTAGGCAACAAAGCATCACTTTCTCTCAGTTCCACCTGCCAAGGTGAGAGAGCTGAGAGTGCAGCTTCAATCCGAGCAATTAGTCTGTGTTTCCTCCTGTTCTCAAAGAGTGACACAAAGAAGCCCAAATAAATATTTTCAGAAAACAGAGCAAATTTGTATTACTTAACCCAAGGAATGCAAACAAGTGTAATTAAAGTGAATACCCATAAATAAAGTAAATACATTAGTTAGGAAATGAATTAATTAGTGTTTAATTACTATCAATTACTAAAATCACTGCAGAATTACTTGTAGAATGGATTGAATCTCTTGCTTCTATTAATAATTTCCATGGCTAATTGTATGCAATTGTATTTTCTTTGAGTGCATCTTAGCAGAGCTAATGGGGGGGAGGAACAGCATACTGAACAATGACAGGAACATTTTTTTTTTCTTGGTTCAGTAAGAAACAAAAGTGGTTTGAAAAATATCAGCCCAGTTGTCAAAAGCCAAAGCGGGTGAGGAAGGAGCTGGGGATAGAGGCTGTTACTGTGACACAGGGTGACCCCATTGTCTCCTGGAGTGGGTGCAGCTGGTGTCTGTGGTGGGGCCTAAGGTGGAGGTGTGTGCATGAGTGTGTGGGTGTGTGTATGTGTGCATGAGGGTGCATGAGGGTGCCTGTGTGCATATAAGTGTGTACATGTGTGTACTCGATAAGTATGTGTGTGATTGTGCATGTGTGTATGACTGTGTGCTTATGTGTGCACACATGAGCTGTATGTGTGTGCCTTGTATTATAAGTGTTTGCATGTGTGCACTGTATGGGTGTGCACATGGATGTGTATGAGTTTATGTGCATACGTGTGTGCGCACATGTGCATGCATGAGTTATGTGTGCATGCTGAGCGTGCACATGCGTATGTGTACATGTGTGCATGTGTGTAGTGCATAAGTGTGTTACATGCCTGTATGTGTGTGTATGATTGTGTATGCATGTGTGTATGACTGTGCACCCACATGTATACACATTACATGTGTGTGCATGCATATGTGTGCGTTGCATGTGAATGCATGCATGTATCACTATGTGTTCATGCATGTGTACACGAGTCAGTGTGTGAGTGTGTCCATGTGTGTAACTGCATAAGTACATTGCATGTGTGTATGAGTCTGTACATGAATGTCTATGAGTGTGTTCACATGCCTGTGAGTATGTGAGTGTGTACTTGGGGAGAAAGGTGGGTATGGGAGGCTCAATTTTCTAAGCTCACTTCCATCTTGCTTTCAAGAACCCATGGCTGAGCTGGAAGAGCTGTGTCTCCACACACCGGACTTCCCAGGTGAGGGAACAGGTCTGACCCTCACCTGGAGGACAGAGGCACTGCCAGCTGCCTTCTGGGTGGATGGCTAATCTCTGAGGTCCTGCTCCCTAACGAACGTAGCACTGGTAGTGAGGGGGAGGAACAGATGTGCAAAACCCAGAGATAGAGTGTGAAGGGAATACTTCCAAGGGGGCTGGTGCTGGCCACCCAGGTCATTCCCATTTTCCTGTTTGCACAACACCTTTCTCCCCTCTCTGTCCTCTCTTCCTCGGAGCCACGCTGTCTCAACGCTCCCCCTGTGGACTCTGCACTGGCTCAGAGAGTGAGGTTAGTGCCCTGGTGAATGCACATACCGAAGAGGGAAGGTCACCTCCTCCAGTCCGTTCAATACTCACTGAAGGGCTGGTAAATGAAGGCTGGGGAAGGCAGGGGCTGCCTGGGAGGAGCTCAAGTCTCCAAGTGCCGTGTTGTCTCTTCATTGGACACTGCTGTCTTAGACCAAAAGCCAAGGTGACCAACACTGGGAATGTTAATAATAAAAGTGTGTCTGTCCTGGAGCACTGTTATCTTCCCTCCTGGAGTATATACAGTGACTCCAAGTCTCAACACTGAAGCTGACCCCAGGCAAAAATACCAAAATGGCAAATACGGCCAATCTCTTGAATGTCTTCTTGTTCCGGCTTATTTTACTCCATGCTGTTAGCTCACTCACTCATTCAGGCTTTCTGAGGTGCTGCAGATGTAACTGGACACAGCCCTGCTTTAAAGCAGGGGTCCGCAACCCCTAGGCCATAGACCTATCCTGGTCCGTGAGTATTAGGAACTGGGCTGGGCAACAGGAGTTTAGGTTTAGCATATCTGAGACAACTTCAGATCTCTGTGTTCTGGATTAAAGTCAAGGCAGAATATCCTGAGATTGCCATACAAGCACTGAAAAGCCTGCTTCCATTTCCAATATCCTATCCTTGTGAAGCTGCAGTGACAGCAATCAAAATGAGATTTTGGAGTAGCCTGGACATAAGCAACACACTTCGGGTGTCACTCAGTCCCAGCACCCCCAGATGGGACCGTCTAATTGCAGGAACATAAGCTCAGGGCTCCCAGTGTTTCTGCATTATGGTGAGCTGTATAACTGTCTCATTATATATCACTGTGTAATAGTAATAGAAGTGCACAATAAATGTAATGAATCATCCTGAAACCATCTCCCCCACCCCTGTCTGTGAAAAAATTGTCTTCCACGAAACTGGTCCCTGGTGCCAATAAGGTTGGGGACTGCAGCTCTAAAGGGTAGGGTAGGCATGGGGTGAAAGGTCAAGGAGGCTTTCAAATAAACCCTAAGCAGAGACTTGAGAACAGATGGGTCAGAGAGGGCATTGTTATTGCTAGTTACCAAATAAAGAAACTGACCATTAGAGACAAGCCAGTTGCCTAAGATAACACAGAGCAGAGACTTGTCAGAACTGAGACTGGAGTTGGGGTCTGTGCTGCTCTAAGGACCCCCATGGTCCCTCCACCTGATGCTCTCTTTTGTTCCTCCTGCCTCCCTCTGAGGAAAAACACCCCACCTTGGTGGCCCCTTCCCCAGTTTCTGCTATGGCCCCCAGCACCTGTAGTCAAGTGGAGACGGTCCGACGCCCTGGCTCCTGTCTCTGGCTATTTAGTGTGTAACCCTGGATACGTAACTGAACCTTTCTGAATGTGAAATATAATACCTGCCTCAGAAGTGTGGTGAGGATTTAAAAAAAAAAAAAAGGAAGGAAGAAAGAAAGATATTGTTTGTAGAGGGCTTAGCATAGCGCTTGGTACATAGTAATTATTCAATAGATGATAGAACTATCACTATTGTGGATGCTAAGCCTCATTTTTAGTCTCAGCTGATTGTTACTAAGCCAGGCTAATGTGCTGTCTGATGAGGCATCTGCCTAAGTTGCATTTGCATTTGAGATGGAGATAGTTGCAGAACAGAATGAGTACTGCCTCTAAGTGGAGGCAGCCACCCTCCTCCTTCCCCGGGAGGAAATACACACTGACCACAAGGACCAGGCACACCTTTGCAGTGGGATCAGGAAAGGCGGGTGGAGGCACTTCTAGGCTTTCTGAAAGGAAAACTCAGGAAGGAGACACCAGTGCACAGGGCAGAGGTGACCTGATTTATTGCCTGTGCACGAACTCACAAGACAACTCAGGGTAGCAGCGCCTGGGAAACCTGGGCTCCTGTCTCCACCCCGGGACCCCTCTGTGCCAACTCAGAAAGCAAATAAGCCCCAGCGAGAAACGTGTCCTTTGAAATGTCAGACTCCAAGAGTTGTCCTAAAGCACGGTCACGCCCAGAGATTCATCCAAACGCTCACCCTGCTCAAGCCCCACTCTCTGGTGACGGGTGAAGAGGGCTGAGTTTCCTCTGCAGGTGCCCCCTGTGAATGAGTGGCCAGCGGTGGTCATTAGTTTCCACTTGCTGAAATCAGCAACTTAATCCTAACTTAACAAGAGCTTATATCTCCCCCCTTCCTGGGCCAAGGCGCTCCCTGGGAATGATTGAATTTCACCTGGTGCAATAAAACAACGGGCTTCTGCTGAATCAGGCCGAGACGCCCAGGCCTGTAAATCATCCCCCTGCTCTTCAGGTTGGAGATGTTATCTCCACCCAAGCCCTGCCTTCAGGTCCCCTGCTAGTTCCACAACCTCTCCTGCTCAGAGATGACCCTTGGAAATACATCTTCCCCCAAACTCAAAATCCAGCATGACTCTGGATCCTCATTCGTAAAACCTGGGGCAGCAAGAGTTACGTTTACACCTTACTCCCCAGATTGCCAGATGGGGTCAGTCTCAATATTCCCGAATGGCCCATGGCTACCCCTCACTGATGGAGCTGAGAAGACAGAAGGCAGAAATCAGAGTGCAGAGAGAACTCCAGCCTTGGTGTTCCCAAAGAATTGGTCCCTGGACCAGGAGAACAAGGACTGTACAATCAATTGGAGAGGTGTGTTCAATAAAGGCTGTTAGCAGGGATAAAGCTCAGTGTTAATCAGCGGAGAGAGATTTCCTTTAAATGGGAGTTATTGAAATCCAGTGCTCAGAGAATGCCAGGTTCGGGAAAGAGGTGAGATTAATGGAAGTTAAGATGTTCAAATCAGTGCTTCTCTGTTTATCCCCAATTTGACCTGATAGATACTATTACCTGGTGGCTTATATGGTAAAGACTCTGCCTGTAATGCAAGAAACTCAGGTTTGATCCTGGAGAATTCACGGACAGAGGAACCTGGGGGGCTACAGTGCATGGGGTCACAGAGAGTCGGACACAACTGAGCGAATAACACTTTCACTTTTGCATACTACTTGCTAAAGCCAGTCCCTCTCCTCAAAAAGATGGCATTTCCCTGCTAAGCTCCACCCCAGGAAGTAGCTGGGAGTTGGAACATGGGGACCAGGGCTGGGATCCTTCCTTGTCTCTGACGTGAACTTTGGTAAGTTGACATGAGCCTGTTTCCTTCCCAGTAAACAGGGGATGGGGTGACTACCCCACTAGATTACCTCTAAGGCCCCTCCCAGCCTCTTGTTTATCTCACTTCTCGAGGCAGAAGGCTTGGTATCCAGAAGCCAGGGAGTGGGAAATATTTCCTCTTCTTGGATGCAGGAGGTGATCTCAATGGAGCATCCTTTTGTCCCTTTCTGGAAACTGGCCTAGGAAAGCTGCAGAATTTTTGGAGGAACATCAGGAAGTGGCTCTCAAAGCCACCAGGCAGAGACAGTAGCAGTTGAAGTGGCGGCGCCTTTCTCTGAGCTGCCAAAGCGCTCCCTGGACATCCTGCCCTACCTTGGACTGAGTGTCTATATTCAGCGTGTTGGCTGACGGTGGAGCTCTGTTGGTGGAGAACCGCTTCAAATCAGCTCCAGTCATCTGTGTGACTTTGGGCCACTCAGCATCTACCACCTGGACTAACTCTGAGTTAGGACACAACATCTGTGAAGCACAAAGAACCCTGACTGGGCTGCTCCACAAAGATGGAGCGAGTGAGGGATGCCAGAGCCTGCGTGGGACAGAAAGCTCCCTGAGAGCAGGGTCTAGTCCTGTCCCTCTCGGCATCTCCCGCACCAGAGTCCCATGTAGCCGCCCCATCTGTGCTCAGCACCAAAGAACAAGGAAACATATAGACGGACAAACACCACTGACTTGGTAACCACAAGTTTCCAACACCTGTCTCAAGACAGAGATGTTTTGTAGGAGAAGCAACTGTAAAGTGTCTGTTTTTGCCCCAAGGAAAGCTGCTGCAGAAGCTCCATCCCATGTCTCCAGTGGGGCTGTGTCCCCACTGCCCAGCGCTTCTCTGTGCTCCCCGCAGAGCCTGGATGGCCAGTGTCCAGCAAGGTGAGCAGGAGGCTGGAGCCCTGGCAACCAGACCTCAGCCAGCCTCTTTCCAGAATCAGAGCATGGCCTCCCAGCAGGTGTGGCATTGATTCTGAGTCCTCTTGGTCATCCAAGCTCTAAAGAGAAAGGATCTCGGCTCAGCAGAACCCCGGTACCCTGGGGGATGACCAGGCCTGCGGTGGCCTCTCTCATCTCTGAGGGACCTTGGGAGAATCCCGAAGGTGCTTGGGATCTTACTTGTTGTTCAGTTGCTCAGTCGTGTCCGACTCTTTGCAACCCCATGGACTATAGCCTGCAAGTCTCCTCAGTCCATGGGATTTCCTAGGCAAGAATACTGAAGTGGGTTGCCATCTTCTTCTCCAGGGAGTCGTCCCGATCCAGGGACTGAACCTGCATCTCCTGCGTTGGTAGGCAGGGGCAGTAACAAGGAAGTTCTTGTTACTTACTTCAGCTGTAAAATAAAAATCATCACAGCAAGAACGTTTCCTGCCTGGAGGCAGGTCCAATCAATGCTCTCTGGCTGGGAGAGGTGTTTAGCCTGGCTGTTGATCCATGTGACTGTCAACCCCCACTCCGGAAAGCATACTGATCTAGCTGGTAAATCCTAAATTCTTGCAGTGTTCCTCACTGCAAGATGTTGAGGGTCAGGGGGTGCTTGTTGGCACATTCCAACACTCCACCTGACAACGAGGCTTTTCCCGTGCATGGCCCTGAAATACCTGTAGAAGTTTCAAAGTTCCCTGTAGCAAAGCCAGAAGTCATTTCTCAGAAGAAAGGAATGGAGTGAAGATCTTTTCTCTGGGGCAGATGCGGTGACGGGAAAAGCCTGTCCCTTTGAGAAAGTTATCCTTTTGTGTTAGAGATGCCACAGGCAGTTAGAGACGTCCTCTCTCACTCGCGCCTCCCCAGGCCTGGTTGTCTCTTCTTGTCTCTTCGACCCACTAGGCATGCAGGATCTTAGTTCCCCAAACAGGGATTCAACTTGTGCCTCCTGCATTGGAAGCACACAGTCTTAACCACTGGACCAGCAGGGAAGTCCTCGATCCATCGCTTCTTAAAGCCAAGAATGGGGCTTCCCAGGTGGTGCTAGTGGTAAAGAACCTGCCTGCCGATGCAGGAGACATAAGAGGTGGGGGTTCAGTCTCTGGGTCGGGGAGATCCCCTGGAGGAGGGCATGACAACACACGCCAGTATTCTTGCCTGGAGAATCCCTTGGGCAGAGGAGCCTGGAAGGCTGTAGTCCATGGGATTGCAAAGAGTTGGACACAACTGAAGTGACAGTCTGCAAAGCCAAGGATGGGGTGCTCACTAGGGTCTCCCACCTAAACTGCCCCCCTCACATCAGACTCAATCACCTGCTGCAGTTTCACCCACGCCCCCCTCCCCACCCCTGCCCCGCACTGTCTCCCACTGTGACGGGCAGGGTTTGCCGGACCTCCTGGCCCCCAGGCGATGCAAGTGTGTGGAGTGTCAGCTCCAAAAGTAATTACTGCGACGGATGGCATCGGAGCACTTCCACCAGCATGGACTGAGGCATCAGTCCCGTGACCCACCGGGGGGCCTGTCAGAAATAGAAATAATCTTAATGAGAAGGCACATTCCTCGGTCCTTCCTGTGCTGACCAAGCAGACCGAAGGGGAGCTTTTAATAAGAGGATGGGACTCTCCAGCAGCAGCAAAGCCACCCTAGGGGGAGGGGGTGGAGGGGACTCAGAAATGACATCATGGTTTATGGGAACACTTCCTTCTCAGCCCCTGGCTCTCTTCTCAGTGATGGCAGGATAAAGACAGGTCCTCCCACCCCTGGAAGTCAAGTAGGGAGCCATTTATCAGAGACAGGACCAGCTGGGACAAAAAGGGAAAATCATAAAAATGTCATAAACGTGCATCGTCAGGGCTCCCCAGTTCTCTTTGTCTTGCTCCACCTTCCCTTTCCTGAAGCTGAAACTCTAATACTTTGGGCACCTGATGCGAAGAACTGACTCATTTGAAAAGACCTTGATGCTGGGAAAGATTGAAGTCAGGAGGAGAAGGGGACGACAGAGGATGAGATGGTTGGATGGCATCACTGACTCAATGGACATAAGTTTGAGCAAGCTCTGGGAGTTGGTGACGGACAGGGAAGCCTGACATGCTGCAGTCCATGGGGTTGCAAAGATTCACACAACACATGACTGTGTGACTGAACAACAACCTTCCCCTCCACTGAGCTCAGATTCTCTGGCCACATGGCAGCCTCTCTCTTTGCCCGACACAGCCAAACCCACCCACTGACAGGGGATTTTTCTTGGGCCAGGCCCTGTCTAGTTCCCTGGAACTAGCACTGCGCTAGCCTGGCAACAATCGCTTTTCAGATATTTGTTAAAGGAATGGAAACCTCTTCTTAAAGCCCCCAATCATACCAATCAGATATAAACGATTGATAACCATTTAGAGCTTTACCTCTTCTGGGACATCTATAGTTTAAAAGCAGATCAAAGCAACAGGAGAGGCTGTTCAATTCGATTCAGAGGTAGAATTTCAGACAGCATTCCATCATTCCTTTGAGGAAAGGACTTTCTCCAACTGGGAAACAAACCAAATCACACAAACATGGGGCCTGTCCGGGCCACTGGAAATGGATGGGAACTGCCCTTTGCTTTTTCAAAAAGCAGCTGTCAATTTCAATGCCTCCTTGGCCTTCTCCTGGAGGGGAGGGTGAGCAGTCTACACGCTCTTCTGTGCTTCCATACATCATCCCATTTAAATGCAGATTGGGTGCCTTCCTGCCTCTAAGTGGTCACAGAGAAGACAGAGCGAAGTTGGTCATTTCCTTAAGAAGAAAGGAAGCCGCGTGTCTTCACTGGAGCACTCCCCACCCTGCTCTTCCCCTACCCCTCAGCTCTTCTCAGCCCCAGTCACCTGAGTTTCTCTGCACCCCTAGGCTCCTCTAATTATGCAAATCCCCCAGCCACTGGTATCTCCGGAGTCTGAAGGGAAAGAATTCAGCCCCAAGCCCTGCATTATCTTCTTTCTCCTATCTTCTTCTCCACCTCAGCCAAGTTCTTTTGTATTGAACCCCAGGTAAAATGAAAGGCCACGTTGCTGGGAAATTAACTGGAGGGGGCCAAGATCATTAAAAAGAAGACCTTTCTCAACTTTCTATTTTCAAGAGACATTTGAAAAATTTCTCAGTTCTGAACAGCTGGCCAAAGCAAAGAAAATCTATCCCAGAACAAAGCTGAGCTTGCTCTGTTGCCTGGAAATCTGGAGCCTTGGGTTCTGTTTCTGACTCTCCCATTATTTTGTGCTTGAGATAACAGGCTGCTTTCCACTGGCTATTCTTATAACATTTAGGAGCTGGTTGGAGAAGGCAATGGCAACCCACTCCGGTACTCTCGCCTGGAAAATCCCATGGACAGAGGAGCCTGGTGGGCTGCAGTCCATGGGGTCGCTAAGAGTCGGACACGACTGAGCGACTTCCCTTTCACTTTTCCTTTCATGCATTGGAGAAGGAAATGGCCACTCCAGTGTTCTTGCCTGGAGAATCTCAGGGACGGGGGAGCCTGGTGGGCTGCCGTCTATGGGGTCGCACAGAGTCAGACACGACTGAAGTGACTGGTAGTAGTAGGAGCTGGTTGGGTAGTTTGGCCCCATGTCTGGCAGCCAGTGGCTAGTGGAGGTTTTGATGTAGGTGAGGGCCCTGGCTGAGACATCCCCTGACAAACTTTATTGTTCTTGTTGACTGGCTAAGATGTGTGAGACTTTGCAACCCCATGGACTGTAGCCCGCCAGGCTCTGCTATGCATGGAACTTCCCAGGCAAGAATACTGGAGTGGGTTGCCATTTTCTTCTCCAGGAGATCTTCCTGACTCAGGGAGCCAAACCATGTCTCCTGCATTAAAGGAGGATTCTTTATGGCTGAGCCACCTGGGAAGCCCAACTAACCAGCTACTCTGACGCCAACTCCTCTGATGGCTACGGTGGGAGAACTGGACAGGTATCCGAGGGCAGAGTCAGACTTGGTTACCCTTCCTCTCTCTGTTGGCTGCCAACCACTATCGGTGGGAGGAAGGATAACTCATTTCTGGAGAAATTTAACAGCTTGTCATGAGGTTCCTCCCAAAACAAAGTCCTTCACCTCTGTATCTTTCCTAAGTTGCAAGGCCTCTGACTCTCTCAGAAGGAAAGAGGTCATTTGAGATGGGACAAAAATAAAACCCTTTCCGCTCATCTTCCTCTGTCCCTGTGGTTTCAGGCCGTTCCTTGGGAGTAGGACACTGAAACCAGAAATAGCTTTATGAAGGCTTTAGACAGGTTCATGGAAAATAGAGCTAGAAATGAATACTATCGAAAAAGGAAGAGAGGTTTTAGCTCAGGCTCAAGTGGTAAAGAATCTGCCTGCAATGCAGGAGATGAAGTTTCAATCCCTGGGTTGGGAAGATCCCCTGGAGAAGGAAATGGCTACCTACTCCAATATTCTTGCCTGGAGAATCCCATGGACCAAGGAGCCTAGGTGGGCTAAAGTCCATGAGGTCTCAAAAGGGTTGGACATGACTGAGTGACTGAGTACACGAGATGGGTCAGTGGCAGTTCAGTTCAGTTAGGTCTCTCAGTCATGTCCAGCTCTTTGCGACCCCATGACCACCACTGGAAAGAATACTGCAAAATGGGAGCCAGGATCCTTGTATTCCAGCCTCAGTTTAAACAGGGACAGATTTGATGATCTTATTAAGCCACTTTGCCTCTCTGGGTCTTAGTTTCTGCAGCTCCAAAATGAATGGAGATTTTGTACATTTCCAATACTGACGTTCCCAGAGAAAATGAAGTGTATGTGTGTGTGTGTGTGTGTATACAAAACACTGAATTGATTCTGTCAGGGAGAACAAAGAATTTTCCTCTACTCTCTTAGTTCTGTGGCTGGGGCTTAAGGATTGAACTGACAAAAGACAGATTAGCAGGAGAAAAGCATAGACATTTTATTTATTTATTTTTTCATGCACATGGGAGTCTTCCTAGGAAACATGAAGATCCAAAATAGAGGTTAGGACTAAGAGTTTATATAACTTTTTAACAGAGAAAGATCAATTTGTGAGGAAGTGACAAGAGAAAGGAAAAGGGGGTTAAGCTTCTAGGAGTGGTAAGTTGTGAGAAAGTGACTAGGAAATAAAAGGAGGAAACTAAGAGAGGGTCCTTGGTGCCTCAGTGGTAAAGAATCCACCTGCTATGCAGGAGACTGCCTGTAATGCAGGAGATGGGAGTTTGATTCCTGGGTAGGGAAGATCCCCTGAAGAAGGGAATGGCAACCTAGACCAGTATTCTTGTCTTGGGAAATCCCATGGGCAGAGGAGCCTGGTAAGCTACAGCTCATGGGGTTGCAAAAGAGTTGAATATGATTTAGTGACTAACTACTACCACCACCAAGGGAAGATCAGAGTTATTCTGGTAGATCTGCTTGCATGGGTTCATCTCGATGCTGATTCCCAGTCACCAGTGATAAGAATGTTTTATTTTTTCTTTCTAGTCTAGAGACAGCACATTTCTCATGGGAAGCTTTATGACCTGCTTTTAGATAGTTTCAATAAGGAAAAGACAGGTTCAACATTGAGTCACTAGTGTTAAGTCCCACATCAGCAAACCAAGACTTAATCCCTAATGCAATTGAATTACAAATTCTCCAGCAGTATAGTCTTAGCAAGTCAGTCTGGAATTTTCTCATCGGCACCAATGAGGAAATTTGAAACTTAGCCCCTTCTATTCCCTGTAGGTAGACTGCCTAAGCCTGAAACCAGCCACTCTCTTCCCCTTTCTGTCTATAAAAGACTCCCCATTTCATACAGCTCCTAGGAGTACCTCTCTGTCTGTTAACTGGGATGCAGCCTTATTTGTGAATCATTCAATAAAACCAATTAGATCTTAAAAATTTTAAATTACTGTTTTGTTATTTAACAGTAGAAAAGGGGAGGGAAGAGGCTTTTCCAGTACCTGCTGTTTTTCAAGTACCTTCAACTTAATATAATTCACATGTAAGGGATATCACTGGTAGCTCAGGGGCTAGGATTCTTTGCTTCAATTTTCTCCAAACTCAGGGAGCCTGAGTTCAATCCCCGGTCAGAGAACAAGATTCCGCATGCTTCAAGGAAGATCAAAGATCTCACACACTGCAACTGAAACCAGGCACAGCCAAATAAAAAACAAAAACGGCATGTTAAAGTGGCATATTTTGGGGTGGCATGCTTCAAACTTTTTCCCTGACCACTTCCCTCTCTCTCAAAGGAATACAAAGGGCTGCATAGCCCAGGTAATGGAAGAGGTCTTGTGCCCTGCATACCTGGCCTTTTTGCAAATCTTCTCTCTTTTCTTTCTTCCTTTCTCTTTAACTGGAAACCCAACCATCAGACTTGTGAAACAGAGAAAGGGAAATGAAGATTCTCTGAAATGCTTATTTAGTCAGTGCCAACATATCAAAAGAGCATTTGACACAAATGGGGTATCTAGTTACCATAGATCTTATGAAGCTCATTCAAAGAATGTAGTGAAAAAAGAATCAAATAATGAATCATTCAGGGAGATGCAAAGGATCTCTCCCATTCTCATTCTTTTGTTCTCTTTGCTATCTCAGGAGAGAAAAAAAAATGGGTGAGAAATTAGAGCAGGAAGGAAGGGAATATTACAGAAAGGAAAAGGAGAATTGTGAGGATGAAGAAAAGACCCAAGGTTAGGACAAGAGCACAAAGGCCATGCACATCTAACTGAATGAAATGGCGGTGAAAGGAGGACCCGTGAAGGGGGAGTGTATCTTTAAGCCGGCAGTGGGGAGGGAAGACTGCAGAGAAAGAGGTGGTATTATTATTTTTTTTTTTATTTAACTTTTTAATTGGAGGAGAATTGCTTTACAATGTTGTGCTGGTTTCTGCCATACAATAACATGAATCAGCCATAAGTATATGTTTGTCCCTTCCCTCTTGAACCACTGCCCCCCTGCTCCAACTGCTTATCTCATCCCACCCCTCTAGGTTGTCAGAGCACTGGGTTGAACTCCTTGCGTTAAACAGCAACTTCCCACTGGCTGTCTGTTTTACACATGGTGATGTATATTTCAATGCTACTCTCTCAGTTTGCGCTCCCCTACACCCTCCCCTAGCTGAGTCCACGAGTCTCTTCCCTGTGTCTATGTAAGAGGGGTTATTGAGATGGATAGAAGTGCACACTGAGGTCAAGCTTTCCTGCTCTGCTATTCTGCTGAAGGTCAAAGGAGCTAGGTCTTGGACCAGATGGACATCCATGAGCCCAGCAGGGCCGTTCTTCCCCACACCCTCAGCTGTAGAGCCAGCTTTGCTTTGATACCACGACTCAACCTCTGCAGGGCGCTTGACTCATGATGCCTGCACTTTCTGCACATCCCTTTCCCAAAGTCCTTTCCAACGAACATGCCTCCCTTCGTGTGCTGTCTGTGCCCAAGATCAGTGTTCTCATCTCCAGCACACCGTGATGTGATGCAAAGTCTGGGGTGAAGGTCAGGCTGATTTGCTCTTGACTCAGACCCCTTCAGCTCTGTGAATTTAGGCAAGGCAGTTCCCTCCTTGATAAAGTAGTGATGATAATAAAGCTGTCTGCCCTGCAGGCTTGTTGGAAGGATTAAATGAGATGGTGAATGTGAAAGAGTTTAGTGCAGAAGGGTCTTCAGTAAACCTGGAAAGACTTCTGTCCCTAGCCATGAGAGATGCTTTGTGGAGATAACTGTTTAAATATCTTAGCATCCAGAATCCCCACTCCAGTCATCGGAGTCCCAGGGGCTTAGGATGTGGATCCATAATCTCTAAACAGCTCTGATTATATATATGGGATATGAGAAGATTAAAGACAATTTCACCAAAGTAGTGGGGGGCTGCTGAAAGCCTAGAGCCCTCAGGTGTATTTGCTGGTTATAAAATAGAGTTGCTCTCAGGAGCATGGAAATGGCTATCCCAAGGTTGCAGAAGGCTGTATCCTTCTAGGAGGGGAGCCCAGGCATCAGGTGCACCATAGAATACAGCACTGCTCCCCTTCAAAAGGCTCCTTGTTACCTGTTTTCACTTCCTTCTTTGAAAGTGACAGGTTTGAGCAAGAGAGAGACAGAGGCACATGCAGATAATATTGTTGTTCTTTAGTCGCTCAGTCGTGTCCAGCTCTCCTGTGACTCCATAGACTGTAGCCCGCCAGGCTCCTCTGTCCACGGGATTTCCAAGGCAAGAATACTGAAGTGGGTTGCCATTTCCTTCTCCAGCAGACATTTGATGTCTTATTTTCTCCTTTTTTTCCTTTGCCAGATCCCCTGATAGCTCAGTTGGTAAAGAATCTGCCTGCAGTGCAGGAGACCCCAGTTCGATTTCTGTGTGGGGAAGATCTCCTGGAGAAGGGATAGGCTACCCACTCTAGTATTCTTGGGCTTCCTTTGTAGCTCAGCTGGTTAAGAATCCACCTGCAATGCAGGAGACCTGGGTTTGATCCCTGGGTTGTGCAGATTCCCTGGAGAAAGGAAAGGCTACCCAGTATTCTGGCCTGGAAAATTCCATGGACTATACATGTCACAAAGAGTTGGACACAACTGAGCGACTTTCACTTTCACTTTCACCCTTTGCTCAGTTCAGTTCAGTCGCTCAGTCGTGTCCTCTCTGTGAATTTAGGCAAGGCAGTTCCCTCCTTGATAAAGTAGTGATGATAATAAAGCTGTCTGCCCTGCAGGCTTGTTGGAAGGATTAAATGAGATGGTGAATGTGAAAGAGTTTAGTGCAGAAGGGTCTTCAGTAAACCTGGAAAGACTTCTGTCCCCTAGCCATGAGAGATGCTTTGTGGAGATAACTGTTTAAATATCTTAGCATCCAGAATCCCCACTCCAGTCATCGGAGTCCCAGGGGCTTAGGATGTGGATCCATAATCTCTAAACAGCTCTGATTATATATATGGGATATGAGAAGATTAAAGACAATTTCACCAAAGTAGTGGGGGGCTGCTGAAAGCCTAGAGCCCTCAGGTGTATTTGCTGGTTATAAAATAGAGTTGCTCTCAGGAGCATGGAAATGGCTATCCCAAGGTTGCAGAAGGCTGTATCCTTCTAGGAGGGGAGCCCAGGCATCAGGTGCACCATAGAATACAGCACTGCTCCCCTTCAAAAGGCTCCTTGTTACCTGTTTTCACTTCCTTCTTTGAAAGTGACAGGTTTGAGCAAGAGAGAGACAGAGGCACATGCAGATAATATTGTTGTTCTTTAGTCGCTCAGTCGTGTCCAGCTCTCCTGTGACTCCATAGACTGTAGCCCGCCAGGCTCCTCTGTCCACGGGATTTCCAAGGCAAGAATACTGAAGTGGGTTGCCATTTCCTTCTCCAGCAGACATTTGATGTCTTATTTTCTCCTTTTTTTCCTTTGCCAGATCCCCTGATAGCTCAGTTGGTAAAGAATCTGCCTGCAGTGCAGGAGACCCCAGTTCGATTTCTGTGTGGGGAAGATCTCCTGGAGAAGGGATAGGCTACCCACTCTAGTATTCTTGGGCTTCCTTTGTAGCTCAGCTGGTTAAGAATCCACCTGCAATGCAGGAGACCTGGGTTTGATCCCTGGGTTGTGCAGATTCCCTGGAGAAAGGAAAGGCTACCCAGTATTCTGGCCTGGAAAATTCCATGGACTATACATGTCACAAAGAGTTGGACACAACTGAGCGACTTTCACTTTCACTTTCACCCTTTGCTCAGTTCAGTTCAGTCGCTCAGTCGTGTCCAACTCCTTCACAGCACGCCAGGCCTCTCTGTCCATACCAACTCCCAGAGTCCACCCAAACTCATGTCCATTGAGTCGATGATGTCATCCAACCATCTCATCCTCTGTTGTCCCCTTCTCCTCCTGCCTTCAATCTTTCCCAGCATCAGGGTCTTTTCAAATGAGTCAGCTCTTCAAATCAGGTGGCCAAAGTATTGGAGTTTCAGCTTCAGCATCAGTCCTTCCAATGAATACTCAGGACTGATTTCCTCTAGAATGGACTGGTTGGATCTCCTTGCAGTCCAAGGGACTGCAAGGGACTCCTTGCAGTCTAAGAATCTTCTCCAACACCACAGTTCAAAAGCATCAGTTCTTCAGTGCTCAGCTTTCTTTATAGTCCAACTCTCACATCCATGCATGACTACTGAAAAAACCATAGCCTTGACTAGACAGACCTTTGTTGACAAAGTAATGTCTCTGCTTTTTAATATACTGTCTAGGTTGGTCATAACTTTCCTTCCAAGGAGTAAGCATCTTTTAATTCCATGGCTGCAATCACCATCTGCAGTGATTTTGGAGCCCGAAAAATAAAGTCAGCCACTGTTTCCCCATCTATTTGCCATGCAGTGATGGGAAAAGGGATGTTGGAGCAGGAGCCTTTGCACTGTGTGTCTTCTGCTGGGTTCTCCTGAGCTTGTCTGGGCTCAGAAGAAGCCAGGACAGAAGCCAAGAGTGGACAGATGTCAAGTCTTTCTCCTGGGGCCTTTTCCTTCCTCCCCAGAGCAGTCTTTCTAAGTTCTGGAGAGAGCAAAACTTAGCTGTGCCACTTTGTAGTCTGTCTTAGAGTATTTGCCTTAGTATTTTTTCTTTCATTAACACGGATTATTTGTTTATCCTCAGCTACCTTGTAAACATATGAAAACTCACTTTCCACATTCTCTCTGCTTCATTACTACTTAATGATTACTCTTCATTGTGGGAGGGTTTGTTTGATCTCTCCCCCCTGTTCAAAATCTGCTCTTAACTCATTTCTTTCCATATGCAAAACCTCTTTAAATAACTTTATATGGCTACCATTCACAATTTCCTCCCATCCTCTTGCTTTATATGCATATTTCTATGCTATAATAATTAGCACTATCAATATGTAGTTTGTACATATGTGTGTATATGTAACATATATATATATAATGAGTATTCTTTACCATGCACTTGAGATTTCATTGCATTTTTTTAAAGTATCTATTTATGTATTTGACTGAGTTGAGTCTTACTTGCAGCACAAGGGATCTTTGGTTGCAGCACCTGGACTTTAGTTGTCGCTGGTAGGCTCAATATCTCAGAGGCACGGGGGTCTTAGTTACCCCAACAGGGATGGAACCTGTGTCTCCTGTACTGCAGGGTGGATCGTAACCACTGGAGCACCAGGGAAGTCCCTCATTGCGTATTATGTGTGTGTTTTGTGTTCTAATACCTCATTGTATTTTGTGTGTGTGTTTCATGTGTCTGCCCTGTCTGTCAAACTATACCCAGAACACTTCCTAGCAGATTGGGAGGGGCCTGGGGAATTACCCCATGATTTTCTTAGGGGTAGAATCCGATGAAACAGCAGTGTTGTCTTAACCAATGGAACCTGGAGAGGAAACAGCACTCATTTGCTGAAGGTGTGGTAGGAAGAAACTAGTACAGAAGTGTAAGTGGCTTGGAGGGACTGCCAGGAGGGCTGGAGGAAGCTTACTTGCTAGTGAACCTCTTCCTTTTTTCACAGGGGAGTGTAAGCCCAAATGTATGAACACTTGCCCATCACTCATGTTTGCTTTCCTCGGAAAGGTCTTGACAGTAAATTCCTTGAGATGAGGACTGAGAACACGTGTGGCTGTGGAGGAATGACTGGGGCCTCTGAAGGTCAGTGCATATAAGGATGGCCTGCAGACTATACATGTGAAAGTGCAGCGTTTCTGTAAATTTTCTAGAATTTTTTTTAGGGTGGGGAGGTGTGTGTAAAAAGAAGTTTTTCTATTTGAAAAGAATTGGGAATTATTCAGCAAGTTAAAGAAAGCTTTTGTAATTATGCTGATCTGAGATGAATTCCGGGTCTGGCTTTTCTAGTTATAACTTAGATTTTTTTAAAATTGGTTTATAATTGCTTTGCAATGTTGTGTTAGTTTCTCCTGTCCAATGAAGTGCATCAGTTATTTGTATACATACATCCTCTCCCTCTTGAACCTTGTCCCATCCCCTAGTCCAGCCCTCTAGGTCATCAGAGAGCATCAAGCTGAGCTCCCGGTGCTATACAGCAGCTTCCCACCAGCTATGACTTAGATTCATCAAGTGACTTCAGCTTTCTGACTCTGGGCCAAATGAAGTTAAAGAATGCCTGCTGTGGAGAATGTTCCATGGTAGCTATTGGTGTTACTATGTCCCCTGTACACCAGGCCCAGCGCACTTGACTGCAGACAAAAGTGCACAAGACTGCATTAACATCTTGGCCTGAGAATTCCCTGGTGGTTATGATTCTGGGCTTTCACTGCCTTGGCCCAGGCTCAATCCCTCAATGGGGAAACCGAGATCCTGCAAGCTGTATTGTTGTTTAGTTACTAAATCATGTCTGACTCTTTTGCAACCTCATGAACTGTAGCCCGCCAAGATTCTTTGTCCACGGGATTCTCCAGCAATAATACTGGAGTGGGTTGCAATGCCCTCCTCCAAGGTATCTTCCTGACCCTGGGATCGAAACTGCATATCCCGAACTGGCAGATGGATTCTTTACCAGTGAGCCACCGGGGAAGTCCCGCAAGCCTTGTGGTGCCGCCAAAGAGAAAACCAAACCAAACAAAAACTTGGCCTAACCTAAGTTCTTAAGCTTGCCCTCTTAGTATTGTTTTAACCTCCATTTTCTCTTATCTCTACCAGCTTTTTAGAGTTCCTTCATCATGCTATCCTCCATGGACCTTCAGTGGGGCTGGTCTTGGTCTAGTCTTAAGAGTGAGGATTCGAACCTTTAGGCCTCTCCTGGGGTCAGCAAGAGGGCACTCCACATCCCACATCCTTCTCTGACCTCGTTTACACCTACTCATCCATGTCTTGTGGAATGTCTCTACTATATCTCTTTCTTTTAAACGTATACCTACAATGAATCAAAATAAGGAAACGCGGCCAGTGTGTAAGGACCACATGGAGAACAAGAGTCTGGCAGAGTGTCTCGGGTCTCTGGGCTGTAGGACTGGCCATGCTATTTAAATCCCATCTCGAAGCACTGTGGTGAGTAAATTGGATTGCTGAGCGAGGAAAAAAAAAAAAAAAAGCCATATTTCCCCTGTCGTAGAAGGACCTAAAAGGCTCTTTTCTTGTTTTCAGATTCTGGTCGCAGGGCCAAACCTCTTCTTATCTGCTTGTGTATATATATATATATTTTAACATTTCATGATTAGGTTTGATCTTCTTAAAGGCTTTGATTAAATAGTCCTTGCACTTTCCAATGTGCAAGTTCATAATTTTCTATGGGAAGATGTCTCGTATAGACGTTAGAATGCAAATGTTATTTTCACCCTACAGCCATAATGGGCTTTTCAGCCTCGACATTATTATTATTATTATTATTTTATTTTTGACAGAGAGACAGTGGAGGAACGCCCCTCCCTGCCCAGTCGGGCCCTCCAGGCTCCCCTCTGTAACCCTCAGGCAGGAGGCCAGGGCGGGGCGGGGGTACCACTCCACCTCTGTCTCTTGGTTTGACCCATGGGCTCATTAATGGAAGAACCGCGGCCGCAAGTTCACGGGAAGGAGTGTGCCCTCCCCGTTGGAGGCCATCAGCTGCCCCACCCGGAAGATCTAGGAGCTCTAACTGCATCTCTCAGGGGCCATCAGCATTTCCATGATGTGCCTTTGTCCTTGTGCTGTCTGGGCTGGAGGACTTCAGGGAGGATCAAGTATTGAGAGCAGAGTCTGAAAAACTAAACCACCGAAGCCTTCCTCCAGTTGAGGTATGTTCTCTAGAGGGACCCACATATCCCAAATGGTATATCTGTAGCATTGCCAAAAGGGCCACAACACCTTTCATCTAGGATGTCCTGAGATGCAGAATGTGGAGATTTCAGTTGCACTTGTAGTCACTGCCTTGCTGTCCCCATGGGCTGCATTGCCTTCTTTCATAGGTGTATTGATTTATTTTCTGACCTCGAAGTGTTAGATCCTCAAGAAGAAAGGCTCCATCTCCCACTTGCCACAGTATGTCTATTGCTCTCAGAATATTCAAGTCACACAGCAGGGACTTAATCTGTATTTATCAATCAGATCCAATCAGTGTATCAAGGAAAACGAGTCTCTCGGTGCTTGGAGTCCCAAGGTTCCTCAGTGAGGCTGGTCTTGATCTAGTCTTAAGAGTGAAGATTTGAACCCTCGGGCCTCTCATGGGGTCAGCAAGAGAGCACCCCACACCCCACGTCATTCTCTTACCGAGGTTCTCTGAGGTTCAGCCCAGGCTAGTTGCTTTCAGAGTGGATGTTCAGTGCATGCAAAGTAGGCATCAGGGCTTTTCACCAGCCTCACCAGGGAGCCATGAGGCTGCATGAGCTTGTCTAGGAAGCACTTAGCGCCTTTCACACACACACACATGCACATACACACAGCAGCAAGCTATTATTATCCCCACCTCTTGGGCTTGCTAGAATGGAAGTTTCACAAGCTTTCTGGCACTTCCTCCTGGAAATAGTCTCCGGATCTGCTTCCTGCCCATTATCCAGCTTGCAGCTTCCAATTCACCTGTCTAGAGTCAGAAAGCAGGAGTCAGAAATAACGAGAAGGAGGGGTCAGAAGGGCAGGTTAGCTGGGCTTCATTGACCCTCAGATAATTAAGAGACCCAAGTAGGAGGGATTATTTTTCTTTCTGGACTCCATCAAAGGCCAGGCTACTTATTATTTATTTATTTATTTTTCTATCAGCCTCCACTGTGGTTGAAAAAAAGGGCATATTGTTCCTTTCTTAACTTGCAGCCAGAGCCCCCCGATAGAGGCTGACTCAGTTGTAATGGGAGAAAACTAATGACTCTGATTCCTCTGATAGCCATGAGCCCTTTGGGCATCTGAACCTTATCTCTCATCCTCATTCCCAGGTTCACACTGGGCTGAGGCTCCCCAGACCTGTACGACACTTGATTTCCTGAACTATAGCCTACACAATCAACGATGGGGCACCTGGGAGACACGTGCTTGAGTGACGAGGTTCCTTGTTTTCCTAGGTTTTTCCCAATGTGGAGTTCAGTTTTTACTTGGGATTCAGAGAAGGTGACAGACATAGATTTACCAACTTTTATGCTTGTAAAGCACATATCACCCAGCATAACAGACTATGAGGGAGTCCAATTCCCAGTCTGTGTTTTGTGAGTGTGTATGTATGTGTGTGAGGGCCTCCCTGGTGGCTCAGCTGTTAAGAATCCGCCTGCCGATGTAGGAGACTTGGGTTGGGAAGATCCTCTGCAGGAGGAAATGGGAACCCACTCCAGGATTCTTGCCTGGAGAATTCCATGGACAGAAGAGCCCGGTGGGCTACATCCCAGGGAATCCCAAAGAGTCGGACATGACTTACCAATAACGACAATAAGCATACATGCGTATGTGAAAGAGAGACATATTAGACTGACTGCTGGTTTGAAGCCATGCAATGCCGTGGCCTTTTATCCTGGCCTGTGTCTCATAGCATGTTTCAGCTGTTGAGAAGCACAACTTGAAAAGGTATACTCTTGAAATGTTGACTGTATACCAGACAGGCAGTCAGCCCCATACAATTAACAAAGGAAATGGTCCCTCCCTGCTTTCCCTACGGTTCTTATTTTTCCCCAAACTATTTCTTTCCTTCCAGAGAAAAAGGAAATGTGCAGAGAAGCAATTAATTATAATTATATATGTGCTGGAATATGAGAGAACTAGTCACAAAGAACTTTCAAGTCCCAAAATTGTCTAATAAAAACTACCCAACAACGTCATAATTTGGAAAGGAAGTTAAATTTTTATAGAGTTTGGTGATAAGAAAAATTTGCTAAAAGCTAGTGTCTCTTAATCACTAGACTGTCACTTTGCAGAGTAATTGTGGAATTAGGAATAATTATGCTCTAAAGAAGGAAAATGAAACAGTCTGCCTTATGATATTTTAAAATAGAATTATCAATCTGGCTTGTCCCATAAATCAAAAAGAGCAAAGCATGAATTTGCAGGTGACATAATATCCTGGGGTCTTAGAAACTGAGTTCAAGTTTCCAGTGATGGGACCTGCTTACTGAGTCACGGGTAGCTGTGGGCAGCTCTGGCATCTGAGAGAATAGGGGAAACCTGGTATGTGGGAAGAGAGAGTACATGGGTCTTTAGGATAGGGTGACCCTTCTTCCAGGCAGTGGTATGGTACCACTAATAACCATGAAGGTGTACTGCAGATGAATTATTCTGTTGGAACATTCTTCTGGCAAAACTTCCATATCCCTGCCAGTTAAATGTTACTATGATCAGTCTCAGCCTATCAAAGATAATGAGTGAGTGTATTATTGATTTTTTTAGAGAAACAGAACCAATAGAATTTATATATGTGTGTGTGTGTTAGTTGCTCAGTCATATCTGACTCTTTGTGACCCCAAGGAATGTAGCCCTCTAGGGTCCTCTGTCCATGGAGTTCTCCAGGCAAGAATACTGGAGTGGGTTGCCATTTCCTTCTCCAGGGATCTCCCCAACCCAGGGATCAAACCCACGTCTCCTGCATTTGCAGGCATATTCTTTACCACTGAGCCACCAGGGAAATTAATTGAAAACTAATTTCAACACATAACTGTAAGGAGAATTATGTGATTTGTGACAGCATGCCAAGAAACACACCTGTTCTTATAAGTAAAGCGGTGAACAAGCTTCTCTATGTCCTAGGTATAGTCAGCATATTAAAAAGCAGAGACATCCTTTTGCTGATAAAGGTCTGTATAGTCAGTGCTATGGTTTTTCCAGTAGTCATGTATGGATGTGAGAGTTGGACCATAAAGAAGACTGAGCACCAAAGAATTGATGCTTTCAAGGTGCAGTGCTGGAGAAGACTCTTGAGAATCCCTTGAACTGCAAAGAGATCAAACCAGTCCATCCTAAAGGAAATCAACCCTGAATGTTCATTGGAAGGACTGATCCTGAAGCTGAAGCTCTAATACTTTGGCCACTTGATGCAAAGAGCTAACTCATTGAGTGGACCCTGATGCTAGGAAAAATTGAAGGCAAAAGGAGAAGGTAGTGACAGAGGATGAGATGGTTAGATAGCATCACTACTCAATGGACATGAATTTGAGCAAACTCCAGGAGGTACTGGAGGACAGAGGAGACTGGTATGCTGCAGTCTATGGGCTCACAAAGAGTTGGACATGACTGATCAACTGAATAATAACAAATAGTGATGTTTGATACAACAGAACCAATAAGATAAATATATAAAATATTGAATATCACCCATGGGATTTTCCAGGCAAGAGTACTGGAGTGGGTTGCCATTGCCTTCTCTGACTGAATATCACATATGTAACTATAAGAAGAAATTTATTATAGGAATTGGCTTACCTAGTTGTGGAGGTGGAGAAGTCCCACAACCTGCTTTCTGCAAACTGGAGAACGGGGAAATCTGGTTGTATGATTAGAACCAAGGGAACCCTGGTGTCAAGTCCCTAAATCCAAAGGTCTGAGAATCTGGAGCTCCGTGTTCAAGGGCAGAAGAAGATAGTCATTCCAACCCAGGAAGAGGGAGAGGAAACTCACGCTTCCACTGCGTTTCTGTTCTATCAGGCCCTCAGTGGACTGGATGATGCCCACACTGGGGAGGGAAGGTCTTTACCTGGTAAGCTGATTCAAATGCTAATCTCTTCTTGAAACACCTTCCCAGGTGCATCCAGAACTCTCACCAGCTATCTGGGCATCCTCATCCCAGGCAAGTTGACACGGGAGATGAGACGTCACAATGAGCTATCATGAGTGCTGGAAGTCACTATGAGGGTCTCTGCATACAGAGAGAAAAAGTTCAAATTTCTTCTTATCCTGTGAAAATGACTTAAATATGATGAGGACTTTGCCTAAAAAAAAACAAACAAAAAAATTGTACCCAATGATTCCAACCACTATGGAGTGAAAAATCAGGGCAATTGAAAAACATGGATCTACTTCTTCATTCACACTAGGATATTGTTTCCAGAAATCTCCTGAAAGCATACTCTTAATTCTTGATGTGAAAGTGGAGAGGCTTAGAATGATAATCTGGTCAGCAGGCAACTATGGGTTAAAAAGTGGACAGTTAGCTCATTGACTGAAGGCCTGGCAAGAAATAAAGAAACAAAAAATACAAGCATTAAGAGAATAATAGCTGAATAGTAATAATAATACATTATGTCAACAGCAGTGACAAAAGAAACACGTTGTATTTATGGAGCTAAATAAAAGGCAGATCCAGGTCCCACGTTTTGACTCCGAACAACCTTCTCAGTTGGATTTTTCTTCTGCCTAAGGATTATTTTGGAAAGAGCTATTATTATCTGTGATTTATCACACTGCACTAGGAGGAACTCATCCTTTCCACAGAGACAATTATTGAATTCTCACTGGAGGTTCTTAAAGGAACCGAGACCTGTTCCGGGGGTTCAAGTGGGAAAGAAGCTTCAGTGGATTGCAGAGGCTCTGCCCTCATTGGATCTAGCATCACAGGCACCAGGAACCCTTCCTTCTGCTGTGATGGCTCAGATTCATGCTCATTAAATGTACCCTTCCATCCTTACGTTATGATGAAAGGGCAAAGGAGGAATTCACACTTGTGGAGGGTCTCTTCAACAGGTGCCCAGAATAGGTTGCAGTAAGCTCGAAAGCTTCATTGAAATGGAAAGTTAGTCAAAGCCATGACCCAGAAAGACAAGAGTCTGGAAAATTCTGGAAGCAGAGTGTGCACTGGAGTAGGAAGGCACTTGAATGAACCCAGTGGCACAGCTGTGTTTGGGTGGAGGTCATCAGAGGTTTAGAAAAAGACAGAAGTCATTGTTAGCGTTAGAAAATAGCTCTTAGAATCTGGAGGATCAAAATGCAGTATTAGGTCAAAGTAATAGCTATGAAAACAAACAATGATAAATATTGTATTAAATCTAAAATACTATGTTAGCAGATAATAGCAAGAATGAGACCTAATAGCCAGCCCTTAATATAAGCCAATTTATTATTCAAAACATTTATTAAGATTTAACAATAGCCAAATAATTTTTTGTTAACAGCTGTTAGACTGAAACCCTGTATACATTAAACAACTGATATTTATCATTTGGATTTTATCTCATTATATCCAAAGGGGTATATGTACATTCAAAACAAAGCTGGAAATTTAAAATAAACTGAAAGGAATTCCCTGGTGATCCAGTGGTTATGCTTCCACTGCAAGAGGTACAGGTTTGATTCCTGGTTAGGGAACTAAGATCTCACAAACTGTGCAGTAGAGCCAAAAGAGAGTTGAAATCAATAAATGACTTAAAAAATAAAATAAATTGTAGTTCATTTTTTCCAAGTGTAGATGTGTAAAGATTATTGAGTCTGCCAGCTGAGTAGCCAGACAGCCGGGTGGACTTGTCTAATTAGGCACAATTGCTGATAAATCAATTCTTTCCTTTTCTAGGACAATTAGAATTTGTGTGTGTACGTGTGTGTTTTAAATTCTAATTGGATTTTGCACATTGTTCTGCAACCAAGTTAATTCTCTGAAGCCTTTTTAGATCGTGCACATTTTCCATAAAATACAAAAGGGTTATTACTGTTACATCAGTCATGCAAATAATCCAAGATCCATCTATTCACATAATTCAGTCATAAACTGCATATAATTGCTCTACAGTGCCTTCAGTCTGGCTTACTATACTGGACCCCAAGGGCTTTTAATTATTTGCCCAATATTTTCTTACTAATACTATTTATCTCCCAGAGAATGCCCTGTTTTTCATTTTTACCTGTTCTAATCCTTCCTGATCGTCAAATGCAGCTCAAAGATCACTTCCTTGATCTTTCTCATTGGGATAAGGTCTCTTAAACACTTGAATTTCTCTCACTCTGCCTAGCACAATTTTTTGCACAGGGACAGTAAATGATAGACTTTTGGACTAAATGAGAATTTGAATACCACCAGTTCCCTGAGGACAGGTGCTCTGGGTTCCCTGGGAGAAGTAGCTGGAGACCGCACAGCCTGAAAAAAGCACAGATACACGTGAGGCCAAATTAACGAAGGGGAGGGCGGTTCACTCACTAGAAATGGGAGGATGTTGGCTTCATCTTTCTTCCCCAAACCTGTGATTTGATTGCTCATCGTTGCCTGGAAAGTGAAAGTGAAAGTGAAGTTGCTCAGTCATGTCCGACTCTTTGCGACCCCGTGGACTGTAGCCCACCAGGCTCCTCTATTCATGGGATTCTCCAGGCAAGAATACTGGAGTGGGTTGCTATTTCCTTCTCCGAGGATCTTCCCGACCCAGGGATCGAACCCAGGTCTCCTGCATTGCAGGCGGACACTGAGCCACCAGGGAAGCCTGGGGGAAGTGTTTTTATTTTCTGATTTGCAAATTTTAATCTTCAACAATTAAGGAGGCAAATGCCTGCCTCTCACAGCATGGGATGGCAAAGGTTTCCATCAGATGGCAGAGCACAGGCTCTGTGCACAGGTGTTCACCAGAGACGGCGGTGGGTGGGCACCCTTCCTGACATGGATACAGGCCGGGAGACCTAGAGAACCTGTTCCTCCCTGAGCAATTAGACTCACAACATCACATGCTGTACGTTGGGCAGTTAGTCTGCAAGATAGCAGAGGCCCTGGACTTCAATTACCCTGGAGGCCTGTTTGGGGACTGTGTGGAGAGCAACTTTAAACAAGGTTTCAAGTTTGCAGAACCTTGAGTTCTAAGTGAGTGGATACTGGCAGCCATATGGGTCAAGGGGAAAAAATGCACATTGGCTTTCAGCTCTGTGTCCTAGTCAGTTTCACCCAGAGATCACCTTTTAGGAGATTAGAATAGTTTGTCATTATTTGGACATCCGGTGTCACTGTTCCTGCTGGCAAAGTCTTCTGTTGTGAGAATTTGCATACCTGTCCATTAGCAACTTGCCCATGTTCTCACAGTTCACACCATGCTGAGAATCACATAAGCTGAGTTCAGCCTTGTAAACTCAATGTATGCAACTTGACCATTTGAGACTATGAAGAGATGTCACTCAATATGGTGAAACATACAAAAGCTGTCAAATCACCCTGATTTTATCTCAAATGTTTCAGCCCTTTATCATTGCCTCCTTAGTTCAGAACATACTGCTTCTTGCTGAAATTAATGAGATAACCTTTGCCTGGTCTCCCTACCTCTTACCTTTCCCCACTCCAATGCAGGCTTCACATTTTGCCAGAACATTCTTCTGGGAGAACAGCTCCATCCCAGCTCCATCATTTCCAAGGACTCTTTGCTGTGGTTTTTGTGCTACCTCCTCCCAATCTCTCTGACCGTGTTCCTTGCATAACACTTTATGAGCTAAGTCAGTGAAGCAAATCCATATTCCACACTTTTGACCTCACTTGTTTCCGAGTTTGGTCTAGTCTTATCACCTAGGATTCTCTTCTTTGTGTGTCCTTCATACAACATTTGATCTAGCCCCTAAGGACCATCATGAAGCAAACCTTCCCTGGAAGCCTTTCCAGTTTCACGTCACTATCTAGGACACCTTCTCTCTCTATCCAGCTTTTATAACATGTGAGGTCACTTAGTCTATCTTAGAGTCACATGTATTAATCGCAAGTGTCTAATTTTCTAATCCATGATTCCCATCTTTTATCTTCCAGGAACACTAGACCCATGACTCTTGACAGAAGTGAATAATTCTATAGCTAAGCAATTTTAGAAAGTGCTACAGACTATTTTTTTTCCTCCAAGAGCTTTGTATAGAAAATCAGCTTTATAAAGGTTCTGAGACGTCAAGAAACCCACTTAACCCAAAGCCTATGAAATTGATTTGTCCATAGAACAGGTTTTTCATATCACATCTACTAACTAGTATTCCGTGAAAACAATTCATTTTGGGAAATTTACTCCAGCTTATTACAAACTTTCTTCTTTTGAAAGAAATAAAGTTCTTTTAAATCCTTAGTCTGCATTTCATCTTTCTTAAAATTAGTTCTTTTTTATTTTTGGTTGCACTGGGTCTTCGTTGCTGTGGGAGGGCATTCTCTAGTTGTGGCAGCTTCTCTAGTTGTGAAGCACAGGCTGTACAGCATGTGGATTTCAGTAGCTGTGGCCTTCGGGCTCAGAAGTTGTGCGCCCAGGCCAAGTTGCTCCATGGCGTGTGGAATCTTTCCAGACCAGGGACTGAACCTGTGTGCCCTGCATCCACTGTGCCACCAGGGAAGTCCTATTATAAGCTTATATATAGTAGAGAATCTCTTTGCTCTTTGAATCCCTTATAGTATCAAGCAAAATGCCTATATCTAGCAAGTGCTCAATAAATATAAATTGAAATAAATTTTATTGGCACTGGAAACTATCAGGGCTCCTGAGGAATATTTTGCAATTCCTGTTTTATAATTCATTGTTGTGCCGGCTTGAGCAAGTCATTTTCCATTTCTGTTCTTAATTCCATGGTGTATTTCCCCACTTATAAAATAGTTTTAATATTATAATAGTTATGATGATGTTCTGTTAAAAGTCATGAGAAGATTGGTGCAAAGGAATAACATGAGCTGCTAAGTAAAGCTTCACATGGTACATCACATTTCACTGAGATGACCCAATTATCATTTTTTTTTCTGATTTAGTGGAAAAGAACTAACTACTGTCTACAAAGCAATTAGGTTGGACCAGAAAACACACTGGACATTTTACAGGTGTTATTCGGGTCTGTTTTCATAGAAACCTCAAGGGATAGGGCATTGGCATTCTTATTTCAGACATGTGGCAATTGAGGCTCAGCTTCTCAGGTTTAGTAGGAAGAAAAACCCTTGGACGTCCAAAGCCCATTTTCTTTTTTTAAAAATTTTTATTTTTGTCTGCATTGGGTCTTCATAGGTGCATGGAGGCTTTCTCTAGCTTCAGCGAGCAGGGGCTACTCTCTGTTTGCAATGTGTGGGTTCCTCATTTCAGTGGCTTCCCTTGTTGCAGAGCATGGGTTCTGGGGTGCAGGGGCTTTAGTAGTTGTGGCACTCGGGCTTTAGTAGCTGTGGCTCGTGGGCTCTGGAGAGCAGACTCAGGAGTCGTGGTGCCCAGGCTTAGCTGCTCCACAGCATGTCTGATCGTCCTGGACCAGGGATCAAACTGCCATCCCTCGTATTACAAGGTAGACTTTAACTACTGGACCACCAGGGAAGTCCAGCCCGCTTTCCTAACCACCCTGCAGGACTCCGTCCCTGTGCTGAGCCAGCCACCTGAGATGCAGCTCTACTCTATCCTCACTCTGTCCTGTCGCTTTATCCCTCCTTCTGAACCTATTTCCCACTTCAGTGCTGAAGTATAGTCTGTTGGTGTGGACACTTTTCAGCTCTAAAGTGTTCAGGCACCAAGTTCCTCTTCTGTATCTAGTTACTGACTAGTTGGGAGGTAGTGAGTGGAGGAAAACTTAAACGCAGGTGAATTCTAGAGCTTAGAATAATCCGAAATCTTTATGTTTACACACAAAGCGGGTCTAGGTTTTACAACATCTGAAATCTATACAATGTGGAGGACTGTCTTTAAGAAGAATGCAAAATTCCAGTCATAAAATCAGTTTTAGGAACTAGGAATGGGATCTTACAAATGAGGAGCACTGAAGTTTAAGATTTATTAACTTCTCTATCTATTTACCCCTCTCTGATATGCCAGATTAGATAATCTCTCTGCTTGGAATAGAGCTAAACCATTTTAGACATGGATGGCGGACATGCGAGAAGGTAAGGAAGAAGATATTGTGGTTGTATTAAGAACTGGTGGTCTAGTCTCAGCCTCCCATATTTGTGACAATGAAATTTGGCATCACAATCAGAAATCCAGAAACTTGACCTTCTATGTCATCTTTACGGAGTGATTTGGTTTCATGGGAGAGGCACTGGAGGTCCCCACGTAGGAAGACGCCTATGGAAGATGATCCGCAGCCTGGAGGAGACCTGTGTCTTCTTCAGGGGCATCTCTGAGATACCATACTCTCTCTTCCCAGGTTATTTCCCCATTGCCACCAATGCCCACGTACCAAGAAAGATACCCATCCTGAGACGCAACTCTCCTTTTGAGAACTGAGCTCTTGTGGCGACTTCCACCAGAGAGCTCTCAAAAGTAGACATCCTCCCATACTGGTTTTGCCCAGCCCTCTTTGAAATCCCTATGACCTTTCCAAGGTCATGGAAATGTTACAGAAGATGGATCAGATATAACCAGAGGGTAAAAACAACCGTTTCTGCTTCAGCGAACTTTGTGGCAACTTTGAGTTACTTCTCTCCTTTCACCTCCATCACCCCAGTTTTCATAAAGCATGAGGTCTGCAGGCTTGACATGGATTCTACAGACCTTTATTCATATTTGTAGGATTGCTGAATATTAAAAGAGGAGAAATAAAGAGATTGACATGGAGATTGTAGGCTCATAAAACATTCCAGGGAACTTGGAGATTGTCTGGTTCACCCCTCATGGTGCTTTATTTTTTAAAATTTGATTTGATTGCTTTTATGCTAAAAAGATGTAAGTTCAATCTGGCCATATTCCAGAACGTCAGAAAAAGGAGAAAGTAAAAAGAAAATCATCCATCATCCCAGTGTTGTATTATAGCCTATGTTATCAATTGCCATATGCATATTTTACCAACTTACAATCTCAGTGTACAGATGAGGTTGTTTCTTTTTATTTTTATTTCTAAACTTAACAAGACAGATGAGGTCATGGAGGCCCTAGCTCTGACAACTCTCATATTCACCCTTTACAGTATTTATTCTTTTATACTAACCAACAATTGCTGTTGTTCAATCACCTAGTCGTGTCTGACTCTTTGCCACCCCGTGGACTGCAGCACGCCAGAATAAGTATCTCAATTTCTGTTATTCATGAGAACTCCATCATACTTACCCTTTTCAGTATTTATTTTTGATACAAACCAAGAAGAAGCATCTCAGTTTCTGATATTTCTCTCCAGAGGTTTCCTCTACTGTAGTTGTTTGACTACGGTAGTTGTTGAAACAACTTGGCCCTGGGCAAATGACTTAGACTAGCTTGATTCTGTTTCCCCATCTGTAAAATGGGGAGAGCATAGGGCTGGAGTAAGAGCAATTGATAGAGCTCAGGTCAACACATCCGGTGCATTTATCCCATTTCCCAGGCTCTCTGACTCCCAGTTGGGTTTGGTCTCTGTTGGACAGAACACAGTCAATTTGCTGTTATTGGGGAGCCCTGGAGAGACAGGGAGGCAGGGAGAGTGAGCGTCAATCCCTCGGGCTCGCTTCCTCTCAGGTAGTCTTACTCACTGCTGTGTTTCTTGATCAGAGATGACCGAGGAACTCTTTCTCACTGTTTCTTCCCCTCTCATTCCTTCGGGCCTAGGAAAGATGGAAACTTAGCTGCTAGTAAGCCCCAGGTTACCGTACTATCGCTTGTGGTTCCCCAACACCCACATGTTATAAACAGTCCCTTTGTAAATAAACCCTCCTGGAATTTTCCTATTTTGAGTGTACCATCTGTTTCCTGTTGGGACCCTGACAGATACAACATGTTAGTATGACTTCATCCCCCTTTCAGTAAAAAATGAAATTGCAGAACTTTAAAAGACATAAAGTGTTGATGGTCTGATTTAACTCTCGCAGGATTTGGTGGTAAAGTTCCTCCAAGGACACGGAGCTGCTGCGGGCGGCGTCTACATACACAGCGGGCATCACAGCGTTTCCTGTGGTCCAGGGCTGAGGCGAAGGCAAGTGTTATGCTGTGTGCTATCCTGATTTTATCCTCATAGAAGGGCTCCAATGCAGGTACCAGTATTATTCGCATTTTGTGGATGAGACGGCTGAGACAGCAAACTTGCTCCATCAGCAAGGCGTGAAACTAGCTTCCAGCTCCAAGACTGCTTTCCACCATTCACCAGTGGTTTTTGAGGTGGGCTCCAGGCCAGCAATGCCAGCTCCATCTGGGAGCTGGTGAGACAGGCAGATTCTCGGGCCCTGCCGAAAGCCTACTGAAGCAGAAACTCCCGGCTTCGGGCCAGCCCTCTGTGTTCCAGGAACCCCTCCAGGTGATCTGAAGTTTGCTAACGTCTGAGAACCACTTCAGTACACAAACTCACCTGCCAGGGGTTCACGGCTCTTCCCTCTCTCCTGGGTTATTTTAAGGTCATTTGGAGAGCCTAGAATAACACTCAGGATGCCACATATTGATAAAGACAATACAAATAACCAAGTTTGTCCACTCTTTAGAAGTGACAAAATGCTGTGACAACTGTTACCTTAGGAGGCAGGGTGGTCTATGGCTAAGTGAATGGACTCTGAGCTATACTGCCTGGGGGACCCTCTCTGCTCTCTCAGCCAAGAGTTTCTAGTCTCTGTAAACCTCAGCTTCCTCATCTGGAAAATGAAGATAATAACTGGGTGCCTTCTGAAAGCATTAAATAAGAAACTCACATAAAACACAGTGCTTGGCGTATAGTAAGCACTCGAGAAATGTCAGTTATTACTCTTTCCATAAACACCTGAAGAAGTGGGGTTTATTATTCTCATTTTATTTAAAATTTTTCTTTTTTAAAACATTTGTTTTATTGAAGTATAGTTGGTTTACAGTGTTGTGTTAATTTCTGCTGTACAACAAAATGATTCATTTATACATATAAGTACATTCCTTTTCATATTATTTTCCATTATAGTTCATCACAGGGCATTGAATATAGTTCCTTGTGCTGTACAGTAGGACTTTGTGATTTATCCTTCCTATATATATTTTGCAATTACTAATCCCAAACTATCCTTGTTTTCTAAGTGAGGAAATACCAACCAGTTCAAGAACATCTACTTGTGTAAACCAGAGCTGGGATTCAGTCAGATCATTTGATTTAAGATGCCCATTCTAGGGACTTCCCTGGCAGCCCAGTGGTTAAGACTTTGCCTCACAATGCAGAGGCTGCGGGTGTGATCCCTGGTCAGGGAGCCAAGATCCCACATATCTTGCGGCCAAAAAACCAAAACATAAAACCAAAATAATACTGTAACAAGTTCAATAAAAACTTAAAAACTGGTCCACATCAAATGAAGAGTAAATAAAATGAAACTCCCATTCTATTTCTACCCTCTTTCCAAAGCTGTCTTGGGAAATGCAGTTTACTGGTGAATGATGACTGAAGTGATTTAGCATGCGTACAATGAATCTGCAAGGTACTATTGACTTACTGATATGCCTAAGAATATTTGTGGTCTACATTTCATTCTTCAACCTGCTGAACAGTGTTCCTCTGTGAGCTAGTGAGTCTGAGCTCAGACGCTGAGATCCCCACTCCCCACTCTCCAGACTGGGCTGCCTCCTGCCCTCGGAGGCTGGTAGACGCCGTCCTGTTGGAACTTTGCTCCCTTTTCCATCCTGTCCTGTGCTCTATGATGACTTTTTTTTTTTTTTTTTTTAACAGCACACCTTTCCTGGTGGCTTTTCCAGGTGGCTCAGATGGTAAAGAATCCACCTGCAATGCAGGAGACAGGTTCAATCGCTAAATTGGGAAGATCCTCTGGAGAAGGAAATGGCAATCCACTCTAGTTATTCTTGTCTGGAGAATCCCATGGACAGAGGACCTTGGGGGGCTATAGTCCATGGGATCACAAAAGAGTCGGACACACTGAGCAACTAGAATTTTCAGTTTTTCACTTTACTTTCCTTCTGATAGAGAAAGTGCAGAGTTAGAATAAAGGGTAACAGGGGGAAAAGTTTGCTAACTTGCCTCAATCCCGCATCTCCCTGGATATTTAGCTGCCAAGAGACTTCCAGAACCGAGAAGGCACCAACCAGGAATGTAAAAGTTAATAACTTCCTTCTTTGAAAGCAAAACCTTTCCAAACCTATCACATGCATTTTTCCTCGTGGAGGATTAACAGCCTGACAAGGTTGAACTTTGAAAGAAAAGCTATTTGTGACTTATGGGGAGCTGGGGAAAAAAGGTCTTGACTTTTTAAAAACAAAACAAAGCAAGCAAAGCAAAACACGCTAATTTTTCTTAGGCCTGTAACTCACAAAGGGCACCTCCATTTTGGCTGAAACTTTCCGAAACGACTCTCTTCTGAGTTAAAGTGAGGTGGGAGTATGCTACATCCCTGGAGAACTGATCTGCTAAGATTTATAAAAGTTGAAAATAAAGGTTCACAGGGGAATTGTTTTCAGAGCTCAAAATGATGGAGCCGTTTCTAGTGGTTCATTCATTTCCAATGCCCCTAGGCAGGGATGGTAGTATTTCTCCAGTTCTGATCACTCTCAAATTCCTAAAGATTTGGAGAAAGCTTGCAAATTACATTTATTTTGACAGAGGTTTCAAGTAAGTTGATAAAATTAATGAGGTTCTGGGAAGTGAGATTAAGGGATCTGAAAGTAAAGTCTGTATCCCAGCATTTATTAGGTGTGCCTCTCTGGGCCAGTCACTTCCTGACATCTGTGTGACCTCTGTAAGTGGGCAAAATTCTAATGCACTGTAGGTAGGCTCAGATGATGCAATCCACAACACACATCTGACAAAAAGTTAGCTGTTTCCATCATTATTTATATAAAACTGGCATTTAACATTGGTTTAGAATCAGATGGGAAATGCCAGGTTTATAGCATTTATGTTTGTGAAAACAGGTCCCTTGGAATCTATTATATATTCAACACCAATTTTGAAAACTGGTTTTTGTTCTTATTTGTATTTTTGTTTTTGTTTAGTTGCTAAGTTGTGCCCAGATCTTTGTCACCTCGTGGATTATAGCCTGCCAGACTCCTCTGTCATGGGATTTTCCAGGCCAGAATACTGGAGTGGGTTGACATTTCCTTCACCAGCCATATTCCCAACCAAGGAATCAAACCTACGTTTCCTGCATTGCAAGTGGATTCTTTATGGCTATGCCATCGGGAAGGCCCTAATATTTGTATATAAAAGAAATCAAGCTGAACTTCTTTATTATTTGTTTTTAATTCAGATCATAAAGAACGCTTCATTCTTTTCACCCTTCCTCTAGTCTAAAATAATTCAAGTTTTCTGTTTATAGTGTCTTTATAAGATGGTGGGGGAGGAGGGGGTCAGGGCAGTCCCAAGGTATTGGAATTGAATTGAATTGAATATATTCTCATCATTGTCAGAATTTCTGATACTGTTTAGTAAAGTGAAGTTAATATTCATGATTCCATGAACTTTACAACATAAGGGCAGATAGCAAAACCAAAGGCGAACAGGCACATGATGTGTTAACAACCTTTAGGAGCACAAAATAGTGTTTGGATGGGAAGTGAAAAGGCAAAGCTTGTGACAGAGTAGGCAGTTTGAATAGATTTTGTTTGATAAGGACTTTGCAGAATAGATAGAATTTAAGGTGAGTTCTAGAGGAACTAGGTGATGTCAGAAGTTTTGTTTCCTGTCTTACAGAAATATTGCAAATGAGAAAAGGCCTAGTGCAAGGATCATCAATAAAGAATACCCATTGTAATACTTCAGCTACCTGATTCAAAGAGCCTACTCATTGGAAAAGACCCTGATGCTGGGAAAGATTGAGGGCAGGAGGAGAAGGTGGTGACAGAGGATGAGATGGTTGGATGGTGTCACTGACTCAATGGATATGAGTCTGAGCAAACACCAGGAGACAGTGAAGGACAGGGAAGCCTGGCGTGTTGTAGTCCATGGGGTTGCAAAGAGTCAGACACAACTGAGCAAGTGAACAACAGCAAAATCATTCATTCCAGCCTACAAGGTGAAAATGTGTGGTCAGAGGCTGTTTTACTCTGGCCTTTACAGAGTAAATAATACCCAAGAACCCTAGTCCACACTGAGAAAGGAGTGTACCAAGGAGCAATGAAATTTGGGTGGGAAACGGGAGAAGTCTGAGGAAGGCTTTAGAATGAGTAAGTTAATATTCCTGTCAGCAGTCATAAGCTGTAGCTAGGATGTTTCTTTTTATCTAAAGTGCTAGGCAGCTTCGTAAACCCACCAGCACCTCATAATTAGGAACCATTTTCTAAATTTTGTATTTAAAAAAATTTGCACTTTTGTTATTTTTCAAATCCTTGAAATATCTCCAAGTAACAAACAACTGGTTAGTTCAGTGGTTTTCAAATCACAGACTGCATCTCATTAGTGGGTCACTAAGTCAATATTTATGTTCTTTTTTCTTTTAATAATGTTTTGAAAAAAAAAAACTTGATATCGCTCTAAAGCTTTTTGGTTGTTCCAATTTTCCATTTCCAATTACTTTTTTGGAGGATAGTTGCTTTGCAATGTTGTGTTAGTTTCTGCTGTACAACAGTGTGAATCAGTCATATGTGTAGACATATCCCCTCCCCCCTGAGCCCCCCCCCCCCCCCCCCCCCCCCC
>SJXQ01006846.1:229790-255808 GCA_006408695.1 Aepyceros melampus
CTGAGCCCCCTCCCACCCACTCCCATCCCACCCCTCTAGGTCATCCCAGAGCACCAAGCTGAGCGCCTATGGGTTTTTACTAGACTGTTCTTCTTATATTGCTTATTTGTGGCTAGTTCTATATTTTATTTGATACTTGATAGTTTTTCATATCAACATCATATTTAATATTAGTTACTTTCACTTTATCATATTATGCATTTTTCCATGGTTTGTATACATGTACATGCCCACATATGTATATTTGTACTGTGTAATGGAATGCAATGTAAAATGCGTTTCTTCCTGAGCATGTATGCTAAGTTGCTTCAGTCATGTCCGACTCTTTGAGACCCCATGGACTGTAGCCCACCTCTGTCCGTGGGATTCTCCAGGCAAGAACACTGGGGTGGGTTGTCATTTCCTATTCCAGGGGATCTTCTTGACCCAGGGATTAAACCCAAGTCTCTTACATCTCCTGCATTGGCAGACAGGTGTTTTTTTCTTTTCTTTTCTTTTTTTTTTTTTTTTACCACTAGTGCCAACTGGGAAACCTACATTTCTTCCTGTGGGTCAGGGTAAAAAGTAAATTTGACTTCTTTTTATTTAACAAGAATATTTAAAACTTACTTTGCAAACATAAATAATAAAATATAAAAAGAGGAAAAAAGTTAATTGATTAAAGGTTTGAGTAAGCAGAATTCCAATTTTGGAAAATAGATGGTCTTGTTTAAACAGTGCCCTTACAAACTTGTTCACACTATTTTATTGTAATACTTTGTCCAGGGACTTCCCCTGGTGGTCCAGTGGTTAAGAATCGACCTCGCAATGCAGGGAATGTGGGTTCAGTCTCTGTTCAGTGAAGTGAGATCCCACATACCGCAGGGCAACTAAGCCCTAGAGCCACAGCTAGGGAGAAGGCTGCATGCCACAACTACTGCCCGCACTCCACAAGAAGAGGGGGCACGAGTCTGAGCAAGTTCCGGGAGGCGGTGATGGACGGGGAAGCCTGGCGTGCTGCAGTCCATGGGTCGCAAAGAGTTGGACAGACTGAGCGACTGAACTGATTGACTTGAATCTCGTCACGTTAGATCAATCTTGTATCTAGTTAATTGGTTACTAAAACAAACAAGGAAATTAAGACTCTTTAGAAGAATATTACTAGATCCAAAGTTTCTGCAGTGCATCTTATACAGCGTTTAAAGGACAATTCAAATTTACTAGATACAGACAAAAATGGTGGCACAGGAGACCTCAGCCTCCATCCCCCTACAAATATCAATGAGCAAAAACAACTCTCAGGAGAGCCCTGGAACCCACTTAAGAAACTTAGCAACAGAGTGGAGCAAAAAACCTGAGAAAAACCACATCAGCAGGGAAGAAAGGTTTAAAGGTTTAGTTTGCCTGTATCATCCCTCCCCCATTACTCTGTGCCTAGAGGGACCTCCTAGCAAGAAAGGTCTCCCCTTGCCAAGAAAAGAGGGCTTCCCTGATGGCTCAGCTGGTAAAGAATCTGCCTGCAATGCGGGAGACCTGCATTCCATCCCTGGGTTGGGAAGATCCCCTGGAGAAGGGAGAGGCTACCACTCCAGTATTCTGGCCTAGAGAATTCCATAGAGTGCATAGTCCATGGGGTTGCAAAGAGTCGGACACAACTGAGCAACTTTCACTTTCACTTTGCCAAGAAAAGAAGACTTTCCATAGCCTTTCACCTCACTGAACAAAGATCTGCAGAGGGGGGCTCAGGAGAACTGAGAAACCTGTATTTTAATGAGTATTTCAGGTGATTCTGATACGTGGCCAAGGTTGTGCATCCCCAGAGCAGGAACTAATTTCTTCCAATGGTAGTAAAGCAACCATTACCCTGGGGCATTTCCCAAGTATCTTAAAGTGGATTTAAGAATGTCCAAATTAATAGGCTTCAATTCTAAAAGTGAGGCCATTTATAGATAAATGAATTGAAACAGAGAAAGAAGACTTGGGCTGAGGACCAAAGACTGGAGTCATAGATGGGAGTTCTGCATATCGTCCTGTTTAAGTTGTGTCCACCTCTTTGTGACCCTATGGACTTAGCCTGCCAGGCTCCTGTCTCAGTGGGATTGTCCAGGCAAGAATACTGGAGTGGCTTGTCATGCCCTCCTCCAGGGGATCTTCCTGACCTGAGGATTGAACCTGCGTCTCTTATGGCTTCTGCACTGGCAGGCGAGCTCTTTTATCACTAGCGCCACCTGGGAAGCATGCAGACTTGCCTATAACCTCCTTTTTACTTCAACCAACTCCCAGAGCTTGCTCAAACTCATGTCCACTGAATCGGTGATGCCATCCAACCATCTCATCCTCTGTCGTCCCCTTTTCCTCCCACCTTCAATCTTTCCCAGCATCAGAGTCTTTCCCAATGAGTCAGTTCTTCACATCAGGTGGCCAAAGTATTGGAGATTCAGCTTCAGCATCAGTCCTTCCATGAGCATTCAGGACAGATTTCCTTTAGGATTGACTAGTTTGATCTCCTCGTGGCCCAACACCGTGGTTCAAAATGATTTATGTTTTTTCATAAGTTTTCATAATTTTTGTAGGAGGAAAAGATGGATGATGGAAGTGAAATCAGAAAGAACACAAACCAGCAGTTTGTGCCCACGATACAGACAATGCTATACAAATAAACATGAGAAGCCTTGGAGAAAAACATCAGAAAACTCCAGCCAGGCTATAAATGACTCCACCTTTGACCTCCAAAACCTAGTTTTCTGTTAAAATTTGTTTACTTATTGAAGCCTAACCTCTTTCTTTTCTTTCTTTCTTTCTTCATTTAAAGTTATTTTTTAGTGTCCACCTATGTAAGTTCCAAAAACATTTAACAAATAACAATACTAATCACACATCTGGTTAATATTGGTGTTGGTATAATGTAAAACAATGAGGAGAAGGAAGGGGATGACAGAGGATGAGATGGTTGGATGGCATCAGTGACTCAATGGACATGAGTTTGAGTGAACTCCGGGAGGTGGTGATGGACAGGGAGGCCTAGCATGCTTCAGTCCATGGGGTCGCAAAGAGTCAGACATGACTGAGCGACTGAACTGAACTGAACTGAAAGATAATGTTAATAACATTGCTATTTACTATTAATAGTGCAGTTTCTTCAATATTCCGTGAACTTTTCTCCAATACCTGCTTTGGGTTATATACTGTTCTAGGATATGGTGGTGAATGAGACATGCAAGTTCTCTGTCCCTGTGGAGCTTTTTATAAAAAGTTTTTATTGGAGCAGAGTTGCTCTACATTTTCATGTTAGTTCCTGCTGGACAGCAAAGTGAATCAGCTACGCATATATATGTATCCCCTCTTTCTTGGATTTCCTTCTCATTTTGGTCGGCACAGAGCACTGAATAGTGGTACTCTGTGCTAGACCACAGATTCTCTATGGTCTATACCATAGATCTCTCTCTGCTATTCCCTGTGCTGTACCATAGATTCTCACCAGTTACCCATTTTATACCTAGCATCAGTAGAGTATATGCATTAATCCCAGTCTCCCAATTCATCCCATCCCCTCTCCCCTTTGGCATCCATAAATTTGTTCTCTATGTCTGTGTCTCTACTTCTGCTTTGTAAATATTATCATCCATACTGGGCTTTTTTTTTTTTTTTCAGAGTCCATGTATGCATTAATATACGCTATTTGTTTTCCTTTTTCTGAATTACTTCACTCAGCATGACAGTCCAACCCCCGTGGAGCTTATTGTCTAGGAGGGGAGACAAAAGACAGTCAAGATGACGGCAGATAATAGTAGTTGCTATGAAGATGATAAAACTGGGTGAAGCAACCGCGTGTTGGAAAGTGGACAGAGAAACCTTCCTTCTGTCTGATGCAGCAGTAGTACAAGTGAGGACTGCACGGGAGGGCCTGAGTAAAAGCAGCTGCCAGTTTAGCTAGTCTTCTTACTTTTCTCTTTCATGCATGCAGTAAATCTTTGCACAGAGCACAGTGGAGACCAAGGCAGCATGGTCCTGCCCTTAGGGCAGCTCTCTCTGGCAGACACAGTAGACATCAGACGCATAGTCACTCTGCGCTAAATACTATGAGTGAGATGTGAATGGTGTGCTGTGAGATTATCACAGGATTCCAATAGAGACTGAAGGATTTGGGAGACTTGAAGTGAGGTTAAGAGCTGAACAAATAAGTAAACAGAGTTTTAGATAATGGGAGATGGCTGTCAGAGAAAGAGGTGTCCAGTAAGTACGGCACAGAGGAAAACAGAATGGATCCTGTGATCCTGGATTCATGCCAGAGACATCACTATTACCTCATGTCTACATCTACACACCTCCGTGGATGCATACACAGAAACAGATGGATTCAGATATGTGTGCATACGTGGGCTAATCTACATGCATCTATTTTTCTAGCTTAGATAGCTGAGCTGGTCTAGAAGCACTGATACTGCAACAGCATGGGGCATGCTTGGTACTGAGAGTCGCTTCCTATGTGCCATTCTTCAATAAAAAACGAGGGCTTCTTGCAGACCTGGCTGCTATAGGGCTGGGTAGAGAAAATGCAGGATAAACTTGGAGTATAGGGTAGTGGCAGAAGGCACTTCAGTTCAGTCGCTCAGTTGTGTCCCACTGTTTGCGACCCCATGGACTGCAGCACACCAGGCTTCCCGGTTCATCACCAACTCCCAGAACTTGCTCAAACTCATGTCCACCAGGTCGGTGATGCCATCCAACCATCTCATCCTCTGCCGTCTCCTTCTCCTCCTACCTTCAATCTTTCCCATCATCAAGGTCTTTTCCAATGAGTCAGTTCTTCACATCAGGTGGCCAAAGTATTGGAGTTTCAGCTTCAGCGTCAGTCCTTCCAACGAATATTCAGGACTGATCTCCTTTCAGATGGACTGGTTGAATCTCCTTGCAGTCCAAAGGACTCTCAAAAGTCTTCTCCAATACCACAGTTCAAAAGCACCAATTCTTTGGTGCTCAGTTTTCTTTATGGTCCAACTCCCACATTCATACATGGCTACTGGAAAAACCATAGCTCTGATTAGATGGACCTTTGTCGATAAAGTAATATCTCTGCCTTCTTGGCAGAAGGCAAGAAAGTGCTAAATGTTTTATAAAGAAAAAAAGGGAAGAAAGGGAAGGGGGAAGAGAGAGAGAAAGTGAAAGAGAAAGGAAGGAGGGAGAGAGGGAGGGAAGGAAGAAAGCGTGGAAGGAAGAAACATATCAAAAAAGAGGGGATATGTGCATACATATGGCTGATGCACTTTGCTGTAACAGAAGAAACTAACATAACATTGTAAAGCAACTATACTCCAATAAAAATTACTTAAAAAGTAAACAAATGAGTAAATCAAATTAGTAGGTCAAAACTAGTATTCAAGTAAAGAATATAGAGTTAATTTTTTTTTCAAAGAAGCATCTTGAAAGAACACAGAACCAACTTGAAAGAACTTCCAATGATCAAGTCTGGAACACTCTGAAGAAGAAAATAAATAACACAGCACTGAATTATGATCCAGAGTCTAAAACAAGTACACTAAAACCATACTATTACAGGGCTTCCCAGGTGATGATAATGATAAAGAATCCTCCTGCTAAAGCAGGAGACGCAGGTTCAATCCCTGAGTCAGGAAGACCCCCTGGAGGGGGAAATGGCACCCCACTCCAGTGTTCTTGCCTGGAGAATTCCAGGGACAAAGGAGCCTGGCGGGCTACAGTCCATGGGGCCACAAAGAGTCAGACACAACTGAGCAACTATCACTCACTCAGAGGACTCAGCTGGGGCTTCCTTGGTGGCTCAGCGGTAAAGAATCTGCCTGCAGTGCAGGAGACACAGGAGATGCTGGTTTGATCCCTGGGCCGGGAAGATCCCTGGAGAAGCACATGGCGACCCACTCCAGGATTCTTGCCTGGAGAATCCCATGGACAGAGGAGCCTGGTGTGGTATAGTCCATGGGGTTGCAAAGAATTAGACCCAACTGAACTACTGAACACACAGGTACACACACACACACACACACACACACACACAGGACTCACCTACTCAACCAGCCTCGTGTTCTATCCACCAGGGAAGATGCCAGCCCCTGGAACACAGAATGGGGGAGAGGTACTCTGCTCAGACGCGCAGGGGAGCTCTGAGTCAGCTTCGCACAGGCTGTGACAAGTCCCCAAGGGAAGCTCAGACTGTTACCTAGCTATGTAGGGAAAGATGCTGAATGCTAATGTGTTTAAGTGGTATGTGAGAATTTGTAGCCAAAGATGAGTTCCGGACTGATAACCACTCTGGCTGGCCCTGCTGCTTCTTTCCCATCTAATGTCTTCTTACATATCACACACCGCGGGTCTGCTCATAGCTGCAAATAAACAGCCTAAGGCCATTTAGCCTTTTTGCTTGCCTGTCCATTTCTCTCACTCCAAGTAAGCTAATGAGCTTCCTCGGTGGCTAAATGGTAAAGACTCTGCTAGCAATGCAGGAGACGCCGGAGACACGGGTTCAATCCCTGGGTTGGAAAGATTCCCCTGAAGAAAGAAATGGCAACCCACTCCAGAATGCTTGCCTGGAAAATCCCATGGACAGAGAAGTATGATGGGCTGCAGTCTATGGGGTTGCAAAGAGTTGGACATGACCGTGACTGAGCACACAGCAAGTAAGTAAATAGCTCACACAGAGCAGGAAAAGCATCAGATTCCCTCCGATCTAGAGAAACTGGTGCTTCTGAGGACATTCCCCACACTCACACACTTGGCTTGAGCAAGATGACCATTGCGTGGATTTTTCTAAGATCAATCTTTGTCTCCAGAATGGTACCGATGAACCTATTTGCAGGACAGCAATGCAGATGCAGACATGGAGAACAGACTTGTGAACACAGTGGGGGACAGAGAGGGTGGGACAAACGGAGAGAGTAGCCTGGAAGCATACACAGTACCATATGGAAAATAGGTCTGCTGCGTGGCTGCTCAGTGGTATCCAATGCTTTGCGACCCTGTGGACTGTAGCTCCCCAGGCTCCTCTGTCCATGGGATTCTCCAAGCAAGAATACTGGAGTGGGTTGCCATTCCCTTCTCCAGGGATGGAAAATAAACAGCCAGTGGGAATTTACTGTATGATGCAGGGAGCTCAATCTGGTGCTCAGTGACAACCTAAATAGGGGGGATGGGGTGGGAGGTGGGAGGAGGCTCAAGGGGAGGAGACATATGGATACCTACGGCTGATCCATGCTGCTGTATGGCAGAAACCAACACAGCATTGTAAGGCAATTATCCTCCAATTAAAAATAAAGGGAAATAATGCAGGGAGGATTTGATACCTATGTACTTTATCATAGGTGCATGGGCGCTCAGCCGTGTCTGACTTTGCCACCCCTGTAGCCTGCCAGGCTCCTCTGTCCATGGCATTCTCCAGGCCAGAATACTAGATATTTAATATTAATAGTAAATTGGAGAAAGTGGCACCCTAAAAAGAGCTTTTCTAGGTCACAGAGGGAAGTCCGTAAATGAGGAGGGAATGATTTTCCCAAGTGTCTAATCCTCACCTTCTCCATGTTCCTATACTCCTTACTTTGCATTAGTAGGTGAGGGTTGTCCGTCTCTCCTGGAGTCTCTATGACTTGCTTATCCCCGTGGCTTTTTAAAGATGTATGTTCTGTGGGAAGAGATTATATGTTTCCTGTCCCCAGCCCAATGGCAGTGCTCCCTAAATGTGAAATGTTATTAGAGGCAACGAGCATAATAATGATGGCCAGGATGGTGGCCGTGATGATGATGGTGAAAATGGATCCCAGGAAACCATTACAAACCCCAGCCGTTATTAGCATCGCATTTGCCACAGCACATGAGTGATTTCAAGTGCTCTAGCCTGGGAAAGATCTCCCTTCTCCCCTCTGCTTTGAGGAGCCAGAGAGAAATCTAACAAAGAGATGCTGGAAGGACCATCTCCAGCTGGTCCTCATCACAGCACAAAGGCACCAGAGAGAAATCTAACAGAGAGATGCTGGAAGGACCACCTCCAGCTGGTCCTCATCACAAAGGCACCAAGCTCTAATAGGCCCTCCCCTCTGAGGATGATCTGTCATCATGTCCCTGGCCAAAACAGCATTTGGGGAGTGCTCAAGATAGTAGGGCAGAAGTGGAGGAAGGAGCAAGGGAAGTGACCAAACTCAGGAGGAACTGGAGAGGCCAAGCTCCAGACACGGGTCTACGGTGGCTGTAGAATTTTCTGCCTTTAAATACTTGTTTCTTTATTTGGCTGCTCTGGGTCTTCGTTGCGGCACATGAGATCTTTGTTGCATCGAGCGTGATCTTTCACTGTGGTGCACGGACTCTCTAGTTATGGCGTGTGGGCTTCAGTAGTGGCCGTGCTCTGGCTTAGTTGCCCAGAAGCATGTGGGATTGTAGTTCCCCACCAGGGACTGAACCCTCCTCCCCTGCATTGCAAGGTGGCTTCTTAACCACTGGACCACCAGGGAAGTCCCTGGCATTTTCAACAGTAAGTACATCCTCTCTGCCTGTGTCTTTTAGTCCAGATGCTCTAAGATGTACTATGATAACTGGCAACTTCCCGAACCACGCTGCTGCTGTGTGTCTCTCATGTGCCCTCAGGGGTCTCTGCTCCATTTCATCTTCACACCTAGACCTGGGACGATGGAGCTTCTGACACCTGAACATCTCTAGCTGTAGGAGCTGAGAAGACACTGAGAGTTGCCCGCTGGTTCATAAACGCTTTCATCTGGAACATAAACCCACCACTTTGGCATGTATTGGCCAGAGTAAGTTGCCTGGCTGCACCTGTGTTCATGTGGTGATAAAGTACTGCCCTCAGTGTGGCTGGAAGCACAGGGAATGTTGACGGGCAGTAATAAAGCCTGCCCACCACCTTCCTCTGTGGGTCTGAGACAGGCAAGCTGAGGGAGAGCAGGCTTCAAGCTTCAAAGCCTGTGACAGATTTGGTTGCTGACTCACAACCCACCTCCATACCCTCCTGCTCTGCCTCCATTTTGACAAACCTGGAAAATGAAATGCTTGACTTCTTAGCTCCTCAGTACCCAGGGGTGGCTAAGTACAGGTCCTGGGGAAATCAGATGTAGGCGGAAACCTACAGAGAAAGCATCTCTCTTCTAGAAAGACAAAGCCTCGGGGAGAGGAGTTTCCTTGTTTTCCTATGGAACACCGTGGATGTCAGTGCTAGGAGCCAGCAGCTGTCTGGGAGGCTATCAGGTGACAAGATGAGAAAAAGTCCCAAAGAATGGCAGAGATGCTGATCTTGGTAACCACAAACTGCTGAACCAATGTCAATAGCATCTTCTCGCTGGATTTCTCATGAGCCAACACACACACACACACACACACACACACACACACACACACAACCCCATTTGCTCTGTTACTTGTTGCAAAAAAACTTTCCTGCTACAGAGTCAGTAAGAACTTTTGAGATCACAAAGACCGCATTTAACAGATAAGAAAACAGACAAGAGGCTCAAGAAGTTAGAAGCATAATTGAGACTCAGAGCCAAATGAGCAGAAGCATTGGCCAAGGGATTAGAAATGTTTTGATTCTTTGATGACACTTGTTTCTTGCTTGTTCTTTGGGTCCAATCCAACTCTGTCATAACACAACAGACTTCTCTCCTCACGTCTCATTTTTGCATTTCTCCTCCAGTCTCTAGTCTCCCGAGTCCATTATAACCCTTTCCTCAACCCCAGAAATTTCCCCATATGGTTAAAAGTCCATCTATAGAAGAAACACCATTTTCCCAGGCAGAAGCAAGCCTGAGGTGGCTATACTCACATCAGGGGAATAGGATGGATCAAAGACAAGATGTATCATAATGCTTTGAAAAGTTTTTCACTTTCAGTTTGAACTGAGAGAGTAGCGTGGAAACATATACATTACAATATGCAAAATTAGATAGCCAGTGGAAATTTACTCTATGACACAGGGAGTTCAAATCCAGTGCTCTATGATAACATAGTGGGTGGGATAGGTGGGAGATGGGAGGGAGGTTCAAGAGGGCGGGGACGTATGTATACCTACGACTGAATCATGTGATGTATGGCAGAAACCAACACAATATTGTAAAGCAAGTATCCTTAAATCAAAAATAAATAAATTTAAAAAATTAAAATCAAATTCCAAATAAGACTGTTCTCCAATGTTAAATTTTTTTTCCATTTTCAAACGATTACTCAAACGTCAGTGTGAAAGTGTTAGTTGCTCAGTCATGTCCAGCTCTTTGTGACCCCATGGACTGTAGCCCTCCAGGCTCCTCTGTCCAAGGGATTCTCCAGGTGAGAATATTGGAGTGGATAGCCATTGCCTTCTCCAGGGGATCTTCCCGACCCAGGGATCAAACCGGGTCTCCTGCATTGCAGGTGGATTCTTTACCGTCTGAGTCACCAGGGAAGCCCCACTCAAATGTCAAGGTCAGGAATAAAAAGCAACTGAAGTCAGGATGCTGGAGTGTAGTTCAGGCCAGAACATCATCCGCAGTAGAGCAGAGTGCCCTAATTGATTTCTTGAACCTGGCCGCGCACAGACAGAAGAACGGAGCTAGGAGAAGGGAGGCTGAGCTTCAGCTCCCACTTAAAAACTTCTTGAGGTATAAATTAATTTGGTCCTATCTCACTTACAAGGAAAGTATCTATTTCACTTGCAGCCAAAGTGAGCGTTTGTTTAACCTCTTGGGGGATAGGCTAGAGCTTCACGTAGACCTTTGCGAGAAGAGGCACGGTTATCCAATTTCCCTCTAATTGCTCTAACAAGGATGAATTAGGACTTTCATCAGCAGGCCTGAGTGATCAGTTTGGAGTCAGCCATGGGCGGTGAAGCTGGTTATTAAACAAAACTACTGTGTTACCTCCTAATAATACACAGTGAGGGCAAATTAATCGGAAGACAAATATGCCATACCGGTGACACTGGAGAATATGTTCTCTCAACTTTATGTCTCCAAGTGATGCTATTATTAGTACTGTCAAAGTTATTTTCCAAGGCATAATAGGGAACTAAGTGTTCACTTGGGCTTTCTTAGGCAGTGAAAAAGAAACCATCAGACAAGGGAACACGGTATACAGCTTAAATATCCACTTGGGCCAGGCTTCTCTTTGATATACATTAATTATTCCACTAACATCACATCAGGAGAAAACTTACAGGAAGTCTGAACAACACACAATCCCCAGATGATCGTTCCTGGCTGAGGGCGCTGGCTACCACTGGCTCTGTTGTCTTTGCTCAAGATGTCACTGTTTTTCTCCAAGATAGCATGCCAAAACCTTCTATTTCCACCCAGCTTCTCTCTTGTCACCAGTCCCCTTTCTCAAGTGTAAGTCATGGCCGACTTGCTGACTCTGGGAAGAGAGGGCTATTGGACCGCAATTTGAGTTAAAGAAATTGATCATCTATCGTGAGAGTGGAGGAGGGGAGAGAGAACATTCCGAGGTCTCATCCAGACCTCAGAAGCTCACTCTGGTAGAACCTCGTTAATTTACACTAAGGGCTATGATCGACTTGCCTAATTACTGTGTAGTGAGCAGTGTGGATTTGAGTGTGTGGGAGCAAACACAATTTAAAAAGCTGTGATCATGGATCAAACAAATGGACTTTATTGTACAATTAAAAGCCTCCTTCAACCCTGACTGGAATGAAATCCAATAACAGAATAAGTGCTTTCATAATAACACTCTCCGAGTGAGGTCTGGTGACAGGCACTGAGTTCTGTGGCCCAGCATTTCTGCACCCTAAACCTTGACTAACAACACAACACTCGCTGACCTTCGGAAAAAGACTGGCCTCTCCTGGGTCCCTCTCTTTCATCCTTTGAGGAATACCAGGTGTGTGCAGCCTTCTTTCTGTTCTACTTCTCAGTATTCATGAATTAATGGAAGGAAAACACTTTGAACTTGGCTAAGCTGAGTACATATAAGAGGCTCTACTCTAGAGAATCTGTTTTCCTTTCCTTCTTTTAAAATTTTGTATCCTCCCAGGGAAATCGGGATTATAGTTCCTTCAGACACACCTGCTGGTCATTCGCCACCTGAACCCACAGCAAATGTTTGGACACTGCAGCAAGTCTTACTACAGAGGCCGTCAGAAGAGGATTTGCACTTCAGGTGGGAAAAAGCAGTGGGAGCAGATGGAAATCTGAAGGAGATAAGATCTTGTTTTCATCTGCAGAACTGTAGTAATAAAGGCCACTGGCAATACTCCCACTAGTGCCAAAGTCTTGAAATGGATGATTTCCCCAAAACTTTCCAAACGTCACTTAGCACCAACTATCTGCTTTCTTCTCCCTCCCCGTTTGGCCCTTTGTGGATCCACACCAGGCTAGGAGGTTTCCAGGAGCTGGACTGTGTGGCACACAAAGAGTTACATTCTTGACACTCCTCACTTTGTTTTGTTCAGTCTTTCAGTCTTGTCCAGCTCTTTGTGACCCCATGGGCTGCAGCATGTCAGCCTTCCCTGTCCTTCACTAGCTCTCAGAATTTGCTCAAACTCATGCCCGTTGAGTCAATGACACCATCCAACCATCTGTCTCATCCTCTGTCGCCCCCTTCTCCTCCTGCTTTCAGTCTTTCCCAGCATAAGGATCTTTTCTAATGAATACGCTCTTTGCATCAGGTGGTCAAAGTATTGGAGCTTCAGCTTCAGTATCAGTACTTCCAGGGAATAGTCCAGGTTGATTTCCTTTAGGACTGACTGATTTGATCTCTACTCACTTGCTTATGTGTTAAACTTGCTCATGTGTTAAACTTGCTTATATGTTAAATTTGCATATATGTTAAACTTCAAACAACTTCCAGAATTGTGCTGGGCCACATATGGGCAGTGGAAACAGTGACAGACTTTATTTTTGGGGGCTCCAAAATCACTGCAGATGGTGACTGCAGCCATGAAATTAAAAGACGCTTGCTCCTTGGAAGAAAAGTTATGACCAACCTAGATAGCATATTGAAAAGCAGAGACATTACTTTGCCAACAAAGGTCTGTCTAGTCAAAGCTATGGTTTTTCCAGTAGTCATTTATGGATGTGAGAGTTGGACTATAAAGAAAGCTGAGTGCTAAACAATTGATGTTTTTGAACTGTGGTGTTGGAGAAGACTCTTGAGAGTCCCTTGGACTGCAAGGAGATCCAGCCACTCCATCCTAAAGGAAATCAGTGCTGAATATTCATTGGAAGAACTGATGTTGAAGCTGAAACTCCAATACTTTGGCCACCTGATGTGAAGAACTGACTCATTGGAAAAGACCCTGATGCTGGGAAAGATTGAAGGCAGGAGGAAAAGAGGACGACAGAGGATATGGCTGGATGGCATCACTGACTCAGTGGACATGCTGGTGCTGCTCTTAAGTCACTTCAGTTGTGTCCGACTCTGTGCGACCCCATAGACGGCAGCCCACCAGGCTCCCCCATCCCTGGATTCTTCAGGCAAGAACACTAGAGTCGGTTGCCATTTCCTTCTCCAATGCATGAAAGTGAAAAGTGAAAGTGAAGTCGCTCAGTCGTGTCCAACTCTTCGCAACCCTCTCCATCCTAAAGGAAATCAGTGCTGAATATTCATTGGAAGAACTGATGTTGAAGCTGAAACTCCAATACTTTGGCCACCTGATGTGAAGAACTGACTCATTGGAAAAGACCCTGATGCTGGGAAAGATTGAAGGCAGGAGGAAAAGAGGACGACAGAGGATATGGCTGGATGGCATCACTGACTCAGTGGACATGCTGGTGCTGCTCTTAAGTCACTTCAGTTGTGTCCGACTCTGTGCGACCCCATAGACGGCAGCCCACCAGGCTCCCCCATCCCTGGGATTCTTCAGGCAAGAACACTAGAGTCGGTTGCCATTTCCTTCTCCAATGCATGAAAGTGAAAAGTGAAAGTGAAGTCGCTCAGTCGTGTCCAACTCTTCGCAACCCCATGGACTGCAGCCTACCAGGATCCTCCATCCATGGGATTTTCCAGGCAATAGTACTGGAGTGGGGTGCCATTGCCTTCTCCACAATGGACATGAGTTTGAGTAAACTCTGGGAGTTGGCGATGGACAGGAAGGCCTGTCATGCTGCAGTCCATGGGGTCTCAAAGAGTTGGACACAACTGAGCAACTGAATTGACTGAACTGACTGACACATGGGCAGTGGGTAGCCTTGAGAGAGTCAATTCCTAGGCAGATGGATGAGAAGTCCGGGGTCCCTGAGGAAGAGAAAGGGGTCTTGGGTTCTCAACGAGGAGGAAAGGACACTTTTATTTTTCCTCTACGTTTTTTAGTCTTAGTTGCATAAAATGTTTTTTTCTTTAAACCCAAAACTGATGATTATACAACAAACAACTCAGTTTAAACTCTGTACTAGAGAAGGAAATGGCAGCCCACTCCAGTACTCTTGCCTGGAAAATCCCACGGATGGAGGAGCCTGGAAGGCTGCAGTCCATAGGGTTGCAAAAAGTTGGACATAATTGACTTCACTTCAGAGATTATATAACAACAATGAATCCTGTTTGAGGACAGTTTCTCCTTCCTGAAAACCTTCTGACTAATCCTGATCTCTTAAAATGTATATTAAGGGAGTGGGTCTGGTAGGATCTTTCTATTGTTAAATTCTAATCTACATTTAAGTTATCCTAAAAGGTAAATTGTGGGAGTGGATCTGGTAAAATTTTCACAAACTTGAGACGTTCTTTTGATTTATGGTAATAATTAAAAAGTATAAACTCCCTTGGTAACACTAGCGAGGGGGACACTGTCTGTCCCCTTCTGATGTCTATGTCAGAAGCTTTCTATGTTCCTTCTCATTTTAATAAAACTCTGCTGCACAAAATCTCTTGAGTGATCAAGCCTGGTCCCTGGTCCTGAAGCTCAATTTTCCTCTTCGGAGATCACGAATATGACATTGTTCACCGTTACTATCAGCCTGCTCAAGCTTCCTGGGAATGGGTATGGCATCTGCTGGATTTCCTAGACACTCAGCCAAGCATCACAAGAACCTGGCAGGCTGTGCGCTGGAGTCAATGGGACAGAATTATGTGCTCCTGTGACTTTGCGGTGCTGAGTATCCACCTGCTTCCTCCTGACTTTGGGTTTGCTCCTGTGAAAAGCTTTGACCAATGGTGTGGGACCAGATGGGACATAATCAGAGACTTGCTTGTTGGCCTAACCTCGCCTCTTGAAAGTGAAGGCTCACATGGATGGAGCCTGGTAGGCTACAGTCCATGGGGTCGCAAAGAGTTGGACACGACTGAGGGACTTCACATCACTTCAAACTGCCCTCAAGGAGCTTGCAGATGAGCTGAGGAAACAACAGCAGCAACAAAATCATTTCATAGCAAAAATGTGAGCTAAAATGAAATGAGAGAGGCAATGCTCCTGGGAGGTTCCTTCCACTGAGGGTGTGGGGATGAATGGGAGGGAAGGGTGTAAGAGAAAGCTTCATGGTGGGTGTGGATTTGAGCTGGATATTGAATGCATGGAAGGCAAGGAATGGCATTCCAGGAAGAGGGAACAGCCTGAGTTCAGGTAAAGGCACAAGAGTGAGAAATTCCTGAGAAAAACGTGATGACCAGCTCCATTTTGGCAAACCTAAAGGGAAGTAGTCAGTCTAAAGCTTTCTGTATATACAAACGCAGGCCCTCTTTGCCATTCAGTTTCTAAATAATCTCCTGAGCTTGAGCTGGCAGTCCTATTGAAATGGAGAAGTGGAACAGACAATGGAACCTTTTGGAAACCTAAGTCCTGTATCTTTAAAGAGCAGTGCATTTTCCCGTCTGTGTTGTTCAGTGTATGGAATATGAAATTCATCCTGAAAACCCCAGAGATGACTCCATCGACTGTCCTCTAAATAGAATTAAAATTGACTCAAGACATATCTGTGAATCTATTGAATTACATAGTCCGCAATCGAGCTGCCGCTGGTCCTGTAGGAGGAAATTAAACAGACGAGAAGTAAAATGGACAGGCTGCCCCTGGATGGGGAGTTTTCTCTAGAGGGGATGAGGGTGGCCAGCGGAGTCGAGTGTGAAGCTTATCTCATATTCAGAGACCTGTGCTGACTTGCTGAACTAGTGGGGTCAGGTCATTTTTCTGTCACGGATATAAAAAAACACAGTAGTTGTCACTCCGAATTCATCCCCCTGAGATACGGCCGAGTTTAGCAGGGAAGTCCCCAGGACGCTTCCCTTGTGTCCTTGACATGCTCCGTCTTTTGCGTCCTGTTGGGACTGGGACGTCATCTCTGTCGTCACCCATGTGTTTTCTTCTTTCAATCATCGTCCTTTCTTACCCTGCATTAACTCTCCATCAATAGACATTTTTTGAGCTCCTACTCTGTGCCGGGCACCCTTGAAGCCTTTGGCGATACTGGTCATGGCACATGTCCTGTTGGAGAAGAGCTCAACCTTCCGAGGCAGATGCAGGCCTGACTTGCTCACCACATGTTTTATCACAGGGTGGTGACAGAATGGGCTTCCCTCATAGCTCAGTCAGTAAATCATCTGCCTGCAATGCAGGAGACCCGGGTTCGACCCCTGGGTCAGGAAGATCCCCTGGAGAAGGAAATGGCAACCCACTCCAGTGTTCTTGCCTGGAGAATCCCATGGACAGAGGAGCCTGGCGGGCTGCAGTTCATGGATCACAAAGAGCTGGACACAGCTGAACTGACTGAGTGTGAGAGCGATAAACTTAACCTCCTTGCGATGAGTCCAGCCAGTCCCTGCCATTGATGGCTGGCATAGTGGAGCATGACATGCCTTCTCCCCAAATCCTCTGCTCTGAGCACAATAACTCTGCCCTGAGACAGGATAAAATCTTTGCCTTATATATCTTAGTGCTTTTGCAGAAAGCACTTGACTTTTTAATTTAATTGGGATAGTTGCTTTACAATGTTTTGTTGCTTTCTGCCATACAACAACCTGAATCAGCCACAAGTATAGGTATGTCCCCTCCCTCTTTAGCCTCCCTCCCACATCACACCGCATCCCACCCTTCTAGGTTGTCACAGAGCACCCTGCTGAGCTCCTTGTGTTATACAGTAACTTCCCCCGGGTTATGGGTTATGACTATCTGTTTTACATATGGTAATGTATATGTATATTGAGAGCTACTCTCTCAATTCTTCCCATCCTCTTCTTCCCCAAGAGTGTCTGCAAGTCTGTTCTCTATGTCTCCATCTGTATTCCTGCCCTCAACTTTCTTACTATAACTATTATTACTACTATCAGATGTTATAATATCTTCACAATAATCAAAGCTGGAGATCAGGGTTACAGGATGGCATAGGGTGACTTTTGCTTGTGGAAGACAATTACATATTCTCTGTGCTTCCTGTTTGTCAAGAGGATTGCTTTGCCTGGTGGCTCAGTTGAAGAGCTCCCAACTCCACACCATGGTATCCACACATTTTTCTTCTTAATTTGCTCATTGACTTCTACAAATATTTACCGAATGCCTATCATGGGTCAGGCACCGTTTCAGGCATAGGACGTCAAATAGAGAACAGGCCTATGATCCCACGCTGCCCTCATGAGGCTTCCAGCAGCAAGTGACAGATACCAAGGGATTGTGCAATAATAAATCCTTAATTACAACCATAAAAAGTGCTATGATGCTCTGATCACAGAGTCTTTTCACTTTTGGCTCCAAGGGCAACCTGACCTGGTTAATTGGGTTAAGTTTCCTACAAAGAAAATTTTGTTGTCATGACACGTTTTGGGAAGAGTCTTTAATAGTCCTCAGTCTTTTTTAGCTTTTTTAGATTAGATAGTGTTCATTAGAGAGATGAGTGTTTTGAGGTGACCAAGTATCCTGATTTGCCTGATCTGAGAGTTTTTCAGGGTGGGGGATTTTCATGCAGAAACCAGGACAGTTCTGGGAAACCTGTGACAGTTGGCCACCCTCACGTGTGTGTGTGTGCATGGGCACGTGTGCAAATACATGCATGTTCATGCATGAATTTAGAAGGCTCAGTTTCCTTCTCTCTAGAATAAGAAGTAGGCCAATTAGGCTTGCTTTCACCTCTAAACATCTACACTTCCTAAAGCGTGCTTGCTCAGTCACTTAGTCATGTCTGACTCTTTGTGACCCCATGGACTGTAGCCCACCAGGCTTCTCTGTCCGTGGGGTTTTCCAAGCAGGAATAGTGGAATGGGTTGCCATTTCCTCCTCCAGGGGACCTTCCTGTCCCAGGGATAGAAACCACATCTCCTGTGTCTCCTGCACTGGAAGGTGGATTCATTACCCCTGAGCCATCAGGGGATCCCAGTGCTTTCTTATGAGCACCCAAACCTGGTCTTTTGGCATTTCAATATCTATTAAGCTAGTTAGGAGAGCATCTCCAAAACTTTGAGGTGTTGAATGTGATCTGCCTCTACATGGGTGAGGGTGGAATCCGGTGTGTGCACCACATAACACAGGCCTGCCCCACAATTCTCTATGAATTGCTATTCAATGTGATTTCTACGCATATTCAGTGTGTGTAGAGCTTTGGGCCCGATGCTAAACAGTTTAGCTGTCTTCATGCCAAATGATCGACTGTACTCAATTGCAAACGGGGCTGCCATTAGCCTTGTTGTTAGAGTTGGGAAATCTGTGTAATTGCTTGGTAATTTTTTCAGAACTTCGGGATGGTGTGGCTGCGTGTGTGGCCTTGCAAAGCCCGTCTATCTCTAGGCGTCTAATGGGTTCCAGTGGGAGTCTGTGCCACATCCCGCCAGCAGGGCAACTCGTAAACTCATCAGTGCTTCGGGCATGAGTGGCATTTTAAAGGCCCTTTACCATGAGTGGAATTAGCGTGCTCTGTCCCTCTGGAGCCTGTTAGCTTTTCGATTCTGACCCCCATGGTGAAGAATAAATGCAAGTAATTTAGTCGGAAAAATGTCTTTAGGGCATTTGTGCTCCTTTTGGTTCTGCTCCGTAGGACAGATACTTAAAAAAAATTTCCAAGTTCCCAAATGGCCATGGCCAAAATGAATTCTATCCAACAGGATAGGAATCGATGGCGGTGCTGACCTATGAGAATACTGACAGTGGTGGCCCTCTGTCAGAGCAGCTACAGCGGCCCTTCTGTGTCTGTCACCCAGCATCCACAGATTTGGGCCTCGGCTCTGACCACGAGTCTCCAGCTGTTTCCAGCTGATGGGTGATGGATACAACTTATCAAGATGCAACAGTGCAGAAGAATGCTTAGTTTTAAGAACAGATTATTTCCAAGAGCGCTCAGGCCTGAGCTTCTGGTAGGATCCAGGATGCAGGCCAAGCCTCCCTTCTCTGAATTCCTACAGTGGCTGTGCTCCTTATTTAGCACAGTTTCATACATCCCCTTGTGTCAACTCTTTTAAGTTCTTGTTGGGCACTTATAATATTTAACTGTTGGAGTACACGCCATGCCTCAGAGCCAGAGTGATTCTAAAACTGTTTCCCACCTACCTCCATCCTGGTTTTCTTGACACCTAGGATCGCTCCCATCTATCACAGACTGGGCCCTAAAGTATGGTCCTTCCATTCCCAACTTTTCATTGCCTTGTTCGTACTTTCTTGAATGAGGAAATTGTCAAGGAGGGACGAAATATCAGATGGCAGATGTTCAACAGTTTTGGAATCTCTCACCCTGGGACAAATCCTTTGCTGAATATATTTTCCTTACAACTTTCTACAACATTAAGGAAAATAAAATGTTACCCATCAAGCTGTGATTGTACAGAATCCTTGTTATCCTAGAATTCATTAGCATAGTCACCAAGATGGTACTTATGCATGATATCTTTGAGGATTTTGCACAGATTATACCAAAACGGCCTTCTCTGGCTTAGTGTTTTATTTTTATGCATTTTATAAACAATTTTATTACTTTCTCCCTCCAAACCCCTTTGCCCCATCTGGCCTTTAATGGAGGAAACAAGCCTAAGATTACAATGCATCTAGATTTATACCCAAATACAATCTAGTTGCATTTGGAGCCCTAGAGAGTCAGTCAAGGCTATTATTGGCTGCCAGGATTTTTAGAAAATACATAAATCTCCCTTTGTGCCATAAATACATTTCTACATTCAGAGCTGAGAGAGAGAGACCTCATTATACCACATCCTGAGAGAGAGAGAAGCATTCTCATTCCGAGTGACAGGTGACATGTTCTTCAGAAACATGTAAAAAGATGGCAAGCTAATTTAATTCCTTTCTCATTTTTAACGATGGTTGAAATAATTGTATCTGTACGAATGATGCAGGGGAGCCTGGAATACAGGAGTTTTGAGCTAGGTATGTCCAAACCCCAGCTGGATTTTGGGAGGGTACTTTGGTGACACAGGTCTTTGAGGACATGCTCCTGTTTGAAAATGGCCTGCCAATATTCTTGGATAAAGGTTTTCTTAGAGGTACATGAGAGCTAGGTCTAGAAAACTAAAACTATCCAGTACAGGGGGTCTGGGGGTTCCCCTAGTGGCTCAGATGGTAAAGGATCTGCCTGCAATATGGGAGGCCCAGGTTCGACTCCTGGGTTAGGAAGACCTCCTGGAGAAGGGAATGGCAACCCACTCCAGTATTCTTGCCTGGAGAATTCTATGGACAGAGGAGCCTGGCAGGCTACAGTCCATGGGGTTGCAAAGAGTTGGACATGACAGAGTAAGTAACTTACACACACATACGGGGGGGTCTCAGCTATTGGCTATATAAGAACCAGTTGGTCAACAACTACTGAGAAGCTTAGGCTCCATGTAATGGATTGTGTTTCAAATCGTCTAAGCTGGCCCTGCACTGGTATTTGCTACCAAACTTGAGAGCTGGTGATCTGGCACAGTGGTTCTCAAATCTATTGTACATCAGATCTATCTTATTAAAATACAAGACTGCTGGGCTCTGTCCCCAGGAATTTCAAAGCTATATGAGGTAGGGTCTGAGAATTTTGTCCCTGACAAATTTCCAGTGATGTTGTTACTACTGGTGTGGAGTTCATACCTTGAGAACCTCTGATGTAGGGGATTGGGATTTTAAGGCAGACGTTCTAGTGCACATTTGGGCTGAATTAAAAATGATATTGATCATTCCCTACTTTTCACTTTGAGTTATGTCAACCTGTTCTATTAGTAATGATGCTAATCAAATAATTAGTCATTTCTCTAAAGATGGACTTTCTGGAACATGCTTTCCCACTCTAAATATCAAAACAAAAACTCAACCATCCAAATGTCTCTATTGGTTATGAATTGGAAAAAATCCAGATGACAACTTCTGTGCTTTGGGGAACATGTATAAATAAACTTCTTATAAAAGAAATTTTTATAAAAGATAACACAGAGATGTCAAAAACAGCCTTTCTGCCTTACCTCAATTGAAAGAGGTACCCATGGCAGGGATATAATTGTCTAAGACCTGAGATAAATTCCTTTTGATCCTTCCCCCAACCTCAGCATCAAATTGTCCACAGATTGGAAGACACCTATCTAAAATACAGAATCTTCTAAGTCAGTGTCTTCATTTTCTTACAGGGTGTCTGCACTACTCTCTACCTTTCCTCATTCAGAGATCTGTTGTATTGAAGTCACGACAGTCAAGGGAACTGTTTCATATCTTAGGGCCTCTTAATATCCTTCTAAAGTCCCTCTAGCACTCTTAATGTTGCCTAGCAGCAAGGTCCTCCAATAATAGACACGCTTTAGCTCAGAATCATAGCTCCAATCAATGCTGTAATGTTTTTAGTAACTGGAATCCAGGGGCCATGACTCAAGGATATTTGGGAATAAAGTCAGCCTCCCTCTACCTGCACCTACTGAAAGGAATTAAACCGGGGAAGAGATAAGCCTGCATTTGCAAACCATTATGGGGTATCTGGGAGCTGAATCCAATTTAAAATGCCTTGATTATCTTTGAGTTTCTTGACCTACTTTGCATTGGGGTCACAAAGACATTCTTTGGTATCGAAGTTGGGTTTCTTGTGATAATCTCTAGGTTCTTGTGCATCTATTCATGGGCCAGGAAAATAGCCTTGAAATAACTGGGTAGCCTCATTTGTGGCTGAATGACTCACAGGTGAAATCAGATTTACTGTTAGACACCAACCAATATCAGGGCTTGGTCAGCAGTAAGTGAAGAATTCCAAGTCATTGATTCTGTACTCCAGGAATATCTTTGAGGTGGGAAGAGATGGACAGAAGGCTATACACTGCTTCTAGCCACTACTAACCATAGACCCAGGTATAAGAGGCCACCTTCAGGCTCCACACTTCAGAGCATGTGTGCTAGGTCGCTTGAGTCATGTCCAACTCTTTGTGATCTTATGGACTGCAGCCTGCCAGGCTCCTCTGTCCATGGGATTCTCTGGGCAAGAATACTGAGGTGGGTTGCTGTGCCCTCCTCCAGGGGATCTTCCCGACCTAGGGATCAAACCCACATCTCTTACATCTAACCTGTATTGGCGGGGGAGTTCTTTATCCCTCCTGCCACCAGGGAAGCCCACACTTCTTAAACATCACTGTGCATTCAGTTCATCTGGGCATATCCTGAAAATGCAACCTGAATCTCCCTCATGATGCAGATGAGGCTAACTCATGGACCACTTTTTGAGGAGGTAGAGTTGTGCCTGTCCTCGTGGAGCAAGAAGTTCATGAGGGCAAAGGATGCTGCATACTCTGAGTATTTATCTCTTTTCTAGATCATTTTCTGGCTACTCAGGATCCCCACATCCCCTACTCCTATGGCTCTTAGCTCACTCCCTGCCTCTCAAAGTCCCTTTCTTCTGGTCTGTTCGTCTTAGGATGTGCTGTACCTCTGATATCCACACCCGTAGGCCTTTGGAGGACCAAGGGAGGCTGTAGGTCATGGGTAGGAAAGATGCTTGGGTATGCAGGCTCTGTCTATGAGGCTCTGGGTGGTGTTAGTCAGAGCCAGCATGGGAAGTTGCGGTACAGGCTAGGTACCGGTTTTCTCTTTTTGCTGCCAGGATGTAAAGTAGAACTCTGAGGAGTCCCAAGATTTAAATTCAAAGCTAATCTTTCAGGTCATTACTGAGTAGATTTAGTTAGGAGAATAGAACAGATTTTTACGTACTTTATTATTTGTTTCAAAGCTTTGAAATATTTAGACATATATGTGGTTCTCCTCTTACATAGAGGCAATGCAAAAAATTGATATAATTTGTATTTTTCATATATACATGAGTGTGTGTTTAATGGACATAAAACTGTGCTTGGTTGCATGTGAAGTTGTCTCAGTCGTGTCTAATGTGTGACCCTATGGACTGCTGTCCACCAGCCTCTTCTGTCCATGGAGTTCTCCAGACAAGAATACTGGAGTGAATTGCCATGCCCCACTCCGGGGGATCTCCTGGACCCAGGGATCAAACCCATGTCTCTTACATTGCCTGCATTGGCAGGTGGGTTCTTAACCACCAGTGCAACCTGGGAAGCCCAGACATATAACTAGAATTTTCCAATTCAGGGGAATAAAGAAAATCTAACTAGTATTTTCTGAGTTGCATATACAGCTCACACTTATCGGTAGGAAGTAAGCTGTCATCTTCTCCCGCTCTTCACAGTCATCCTTCTTAATTGGTCCTTAAGCGTCTTCTCCAAGTCACTGCTGCAGCATGCAGACGCTCTTTGTTTTCTGAATCTCATCCTCTAGTCACTTTATTTATTAGGGAATTTGGTTCATGTGTAGGCAAAATACAAACCAGACCCAAAATAACTTCAAAGACAAGAGCAAATCTAGGTACTTCTGCCCTTTCTGAGAAAAACACAACATAGAGAGAGAAGGTAGTGAGGGATTAGGAGAAGCAGGATAGGGTTACGGGAGCCCATGAAATGACAACCCACTCCAGTATCCTTGCCCAGAGAATCCCACGGGTAGAGGAGCCTGGCGGGCTACAGTACATAGCATCGCAAAGAGTCAGACACAACTCCATGATAATCATGTAATGGTTATCACCTTTGCGATGCTAAGCAAACATGCATAGCAAACAAAGGGGAGCTGACAAACTTCAATGAACAGGAAGACTTCAGCAAAGAACAGCTAGAAAATATCAATGGACCACATTGAGACGTATCAACACTTAGAGTGACAACATGGGGTAACAGGGTGGGCGAGCGTAAGGAACTGGTACCATGGACCAAATGGGAGCAGAAGGCTTATTTTGGGGGCAAAGTAGGTCCACACTGTAGGAAGACGGTTGGAAGAGGTTGAACTTGTTCAGCTTGTTTACATCAGCATCCCTTCATGTCATCCTCAGATGGCAAACTCATTGAGGACAAGGACTATCTCCTACTTTTAAATCCCAAAGACTACGTTAAGGCTCCATAAATGCTTGCTGAATTGAATTGAGTTGAGAGTGGAATTTGTCTCTACTTTTTTTCCCCTCTGGGCTTACTGACAGAGGTAATGCTTCTTCTACATTCCTCTGAGATCATCCTTTCTAAAGGCAGTTCCCAGGAGGGAATCAATGATTCCAGTCCCTGTGGGGAATTGATGATTTCCTAAGGATTCCTAGGACGTTGCTCTCCACACTTCATTGGCATTCTGCTGTGTATTATGCAAGATGCTGCTAAGAGAGAGGTCTTGTCAAAGGCAAATAAAGCCTAAATGGAAGATAAGCAGATTAAAAAAAAATCTCTCCTACAATGGCTATACAATAGATTATAATTGCCCCTAGAATGAAGTACCTACTGTCACTCCCCTCCATCTAAATATAGCTCTGCTTTTCTTAGTGTGTGTCCCTATAGCTACAGCCTTGGTGAGTTACAGAACATAATCTTCAGAGAACTTGCAGTTTCTTTAAAGATGTAAAAGAAAGTAAAAGATGAACCAAAAAATTAGGCTGATGCTTATCACAGAATGGTGCTATAAGGGTTCCATGAGTTACAGCATCACAAACTCAGTTGAGTTTCAAGCTTATGGAAAACATTTCATATCTAATTGCAGGTGTTCATTCATGAGAAAGGATGCTAGTCATTAACGACTAGACGAGCTGCACCAGTGCATACCCAAGATCGTCAGCTCCGGATGTGAACTGAGTCTCGGGTTTTGCTAGTTTAGTCACCTATCATGGGTTTAGTGGTTAGAAGGGTCAGATTAGTTAGAAATTTGATTTAAGTCTTTTACTGATGTGATTCTGCTTAGCATCAAGGGATGTATTAATAGAAAGGTCACTATTAATCTAGAATATCTGTAATGCACAGACTGTCATCCTGGATAATTTAAGTTCCTTTTCTACCATCACTATTACTCTTCCCCATACTGTTTGATTAAAAAAAAAAAACTGAAAATTTCAGGCCCAAACAGCTTAGGATAGATTTCAATATATTCAAATAAAATCTGGCTTCAAAATATTGTTCTTCCATGTTTTAGCTGTGCAATTCTTGTCGAGTTTGCTCTTTAGTTTCCTGATCATAAAATAAGAAGAATATGATCAAACTCACTGGAAGTCTTCAAAGAGGACAGAAATAAAATATTGGGTGAGAAAGCATTTTGTAAACTTTGGTTCGGTGCTAGAAAATGTCAGGTTATTATTGCTAAAAATGACATTTGTCAGAAAGCTGTACATCCTTAAAAGACCTTGATGTTGGGGGAGAAAGAGCTCCATATAAACACATATCCCTACTATCATTTCTTGAGTTGGATTAGGAATTCATCTGATTCAAAGTTTATTGGGAGTTGAACACCCAGCCAATTTCTGTCACTAATTGGTTGATGTCGCCGTGTTATGAAGTTTCACACTTTCATAGCACTTATGGCAGGATAAATTCCCTGAATCTGATCAGAATCATTTAGTGAGTATACACACAAAAATGTAAATTGCTTGCAGTGTTTAAAAAAAGCCCACATTTATTCAAACCTTTGAAGTGACTATTTCTAATAAAAGATGATTCTCTTGGGAAAGCGTGAAGTTTGAAAGTTTCGTTTTGTTTGAATTATTTGTATGCAGAGATCCCTATGGGCGAAACTGAAAATAGCTATTTTCCTGCTTGTTATTAGAGGAGAAGAAAGTATATTTTCTATAAATCAAAAATAACTGATTATTTGAGAGCATCTCTCCCCCCCCCACCCCAACCCGCACCCCAGCCCC
>SJXQ01006846.1:255968-307128 GCA_006408695.1 Aepyceros melampus
CCCCGCCCCCCCCCCCCGCTTTGGTCCATCTCTTTAGCTCTTAAACAAACTTTTGCCATTAATTAGCTAATCTATGTAAGACCTATCTCTTGAACCTTCTAGACAGCACAGACTGAACATCCTCTCTGTTATAAAATTCTTAAGGCTTTTAGTTCAATAGAAGATCCCTAGTGGTTCCTCCATAAATTTTTACTGATTACAATGAAAGCAGCTATGATGACATCAATTAAATGGGCATTATTAAGAATGAGAGGCCTGAAATCAGGCTGAGCCTGTGATTTTGGAAGGAGAACTGGGCCTCAGATTCTGCATTTCTATCTAAAATAAAGGCAAAAGATTCAAGAGAAAAGGGTGCAGGGTTTGCTTAGTTGAGATGTCAATCGATAAAGCTCGATTTCATTAGGTAATTGTTCTGCTGAACTCTGCATAGAATCAAGTTCATTGAAGGGTGAGACTGTACGGGGGAGTGTTTTGAATTTACAAACCTGATACATTTTTATTGAATGACTCCATTAGTGAGCCAATGCTCCTCATAGTCTAAATCTGTTTCTTCTCCATTCTTCTGCCACCTTCAGAACAATCCAATCATGGAAAAGCACCAATGTTGAGGGTATTCTCTGTGTGTTTGTCTCCCAACCAAGCCAAGCAGGTGATTTCCAGGATTTCTAGTGACAGGACTTTTGGCAACCTGCAGGGATGTATGAGCATAAAAGTTACATCCTCCTATGTAGCTTATTTTTGCAGATCCGGATGGGGTCTAATTGGCAGAAACAAGGTCATGAGACTACAGTTGCAAAGAAACTTTTCAGCTAAGGGTAACAAGGTGAAGGGCATTCTGGGTGAAGACAGCTGTTTAAGCGATGCTAAGAAACCTGGCCAAATACGAGATAGATGGGAAGATAATTACCCCATAACTTAGAAAATGATGATGACCTTTCTCAAGGTCAGTGCTACCTGATTCTGCTTCTCTGACTTCTGAGCCATTGTTTTACACCAAAAGGTCTAACTGCAGCCACTCAGTCCTGTGAATGGGAAGAGGTGAAACCAGCAAATTACTAGCATGTTATTCTCCTATCTCTGGGGAAGGAGGGCTGATGTGTCCTTGGGTTTAAGTTTTAACTACACCAGTGATGGAGACTGCTTTGGGGTCTCCACAGCATTGAGATCGTATGTATATATTTGGCTGGATTCTGTGCCGTTTCCACCAGCTCTTTGCATCCTCCTCCCTTTGAGTCTCACTAATCAACGCCCCTCCTCCTGGCATTGAAAGCCTTGGCATGTCTCAAATAATCATCATTTAGCAAGCTGCCACACATAGGTGCCTCCTCTTATGCTCTCTTTGGAAGCCAACTCCTCTTTCTTTGATGCACACAAAGAGCAGGACATTGTCTGAGGATGGAGAATGATTCTGGGCCATGCCATAGTCTGTGTCTCAGTTTGTTCCAACTGGGTAGAAGTTTATTGATTATTTTCCCTTATAAAACACTTTGTAATCACTGAGTAAAACAAAAAACAAACTACCACCACCACTACCAAACCTCCAAAGAGCGGGGTGGCTGCAGCTGCTATTGTAACAGCACTTTAAGAAAAAGGTACGTGAAGCCCGATCACTATTTACCCTTTGAAGTTTCTATGCTTAGAAGGAGCATGTTCTTTCAATGTTAATAATTAAAGTAAATTCTAAGTGCATAACACAGGCTTTTCAAATAAGCATATGCAGAGATGGTTTTTAAAAACTTTTCTTGATGACTTAGTCTTTTCCCCTTCCCTTTTTAGTATTCTGCGAAGCACTCTAATCTTTGTACTACAAAACAGTTCTCTTTTAAGATTCAGAACTTGCCAACAGTTGGATAAGATGTAATAAAGTCTCTTATAACAGCACCCTGCTGACACAGGCGCTGATAGAGAGGAGCTGGACAGAATGAAAGGCTGAAGGTTTATATTCTTTCCTGGAAGTCAAATTCAGTACTGGGGACCAATGGCAGCTTGTTCCTGCCTCTGAAGAAAAGAGGAAGCTCTAAGACTCATTGTTTAGTTTGGGAGTGGGGGGTAGTGGCGTGTTGGGGGGAACAGGGAGGAGCAAATTCAACGTCTCACAGAACAAAACTGCAGACACGTGGACAGAACATCTGATGTTGTCATTGCTCTTATTGTTTGTTGATAAAATATGTACTGAAGCAGAAAAAAAGGAAGATGAAAGAATGTGGTACAGCTCAAACTCCAAGTCTTTCTCCTTAAAAGGAGAAGCAGAGAAAAGTAGAAGAATACCATTAGGGCCAATCTGCTTCCAGAAAGAAGTCCTAGCCGCCCTACACAAGAGCTGGTGGGGGGTGCCTGGACAAACTTCTTCATAGGTAGGGACCGTCCTCCTCAGCTGCAGAGCGCACTTACTGGAGAGGCTGGAAAGAAGTTTTCAGAGTCTATGGCATTTCTTTCTTCCAGATGCAACAGCAAAGAACAGAATCTGACTCCATGCTGATGCTGTTTCTTTCACTTTAATCTCTTCTCTCCCTTGCTTCCATTACTGTGATCACTGAAAGAATGTTGCCGATAGCTATACATGCTAAGTCGCTTTAGCTGTGGACAACTCTGTGGCCCTGTGGACTGTAGCCTGTCAGGCTCCTCTGTCCATGGGATTCTTCTCCAGGCAAGAATACTAGAGTGGGTTGCCATGCCCTCCACCAGAGGATCTTCCTGACCCACAGAATGAACCCACACTTCTTACTTCTCCTGGATTGGCAAGTGGCTTCTTTACCATTAACGCCACGTGGGAAGCCCTTCTGTAGCTATAAGCATAGGTTATGTTCTGCCTTTGGGAACCCTGCCTTGCTGCCTGAGTGTTTAAACTAAAGTGCCTTTGTTCAGTTTATGGGGATACTTTCTGACCTTGCCCAGCTGTGAATGACTGCAGGAAAGAAAAAAATTAACACATCCCCTCCCAGATGTTGGCCAAGCCAGGAGACGTTCTGTAAGACTTATGACCTTTTTACTTTACTTCCTCACTTGCTCCCCATCTCTGTTCTATAAAAGAAACTGACATCCAGACCCTGTTAAGATGGTACTCTGAGACTCTACTTGGCCATCGTCTCAGACACCCGACTTTCCAAATAAAGCAGCTATTCCTTGCCTCTGCACCTTGACTCCTGGGCCTATTGTGCGGCCAGCAGACTGGCCTTGCATTTGCTAAAAAAAGGCAGAATAAGGGAACCTTCTAAGAGGCTACCCTGAGCACCTGTAAGGAGCTCTTGAGAGCTTGAGGAACCTGAGGATAGTATTTGATGTCTGCCTTAAGAAGACTAAAGCTGAGGCTGGTGATGGTCTCCCGGTGCCAGCACAAAGGGGCTCATGGAAGTGGTGACTCTTCTAATGTGAAGGGACATGTGTCCCAGAGGCCACAAAGGAATTCCACAGGTGCAGTTGGTCTGGGGATGTTTGATAAGGTTTTGTCTGAAAGGAGCAAAACCCCCACAATCAGAGCTGGATGGCTGTGTTTCTAGAACGAAAGTCCTAGGTGGTCTCAGGAGGAGATTTTGCTCATATCAAGGGAGATGCAGTGAGAAGTCCCTGCAGCAGGCTTTTAAAAACAAAAGACAACAAACAAAATATAGCAAAAAGGCTAGCAATTATACATATGCTATTCAGAGGGTGCCTGTCTCCAGATTATGACTGTGCTTTCTATGAGAAAAGGTTGAGTTCCCTTCTAACGCCTCTGGTTTAGGGCGGGGGGAGGAATGTAGGAAGAGAGCAGGGGAAGCTGCAGAGAGGAAGCCAGGCACACCCACTGCCTGCCCGCCAGGCCTCCAGGCCTCCAGGCCTCAGGCTTGGGCCTAAGAAGAATCCTGCAGGTGAATGAAGTTTGGCATTCCGACAGTTAGAGTGTACTGGATGTTTTTGGAGTTGATTACTGAACTGAGGGAGACTGCAATGGCACCCCACTCCGGTACTCTTGCCTGGAAAATCCCATGGACAGAGGAGCCTGGTAGGCTGCAGTCCAAGGGGTCGCTAAGAGTCGGACACGACTGAGCGACTTCACTTTCACTTTTCACTTTCATGCATCGGAGAAGGAAATAGCAACTCACTCCAGTGTTCTTGCCTGGAGAATCCCAGGGACGGGGAGCCTGGTGGGCTGCCGTCTGTGGGGTCGCACAGAGTTGGACACGACTGAAGCGACTTAGCAGCAGCAGCAGCAGCAGCACTGAACTGAGACTGCTTTTGTGATTAAAAGGAGTTTGGACAGCTTTAAGACTTTCCTGAAATTTTATCCCAGGGATAGAGAAGACTAATCCAGAGTGATTTTGTAGGGACTCAGGAAGAAAGAATAAATTTACTCTTTTGATTGCACTTTATCCAGTCCAGTTCATTCAGTAAACGAGTTATATATGTGAGACTGGTTTCTAAGCAATACAGAAGCTATTGTTATGAAAATATAAATTCAGTCAGAAAAGTGTGTGTATGTGAGGAAGGAGAGAGAAAGGGAGAGAATGAGAGGGAGAAGTAAAGAGGGAATAAACTGGTTCTCAAGTCAGAAAGGTCTTTCTGGTTCTTTTTTTAAATTGAGTCTAGTTTCCTGTGCTATACAGCAGATCCTTGTTGTTTATCTATTTTATACACACTAGTTTGTATCTGTTAATCTCAACCTTACCCTCATACCCCCACCATCTGCCTCTTTTACTTTGCTGCTGCTGCTGCTAAATCACTTCAGTCGTGTCCGACTCTGTGCAACCCCATAGACGGCAGCCCACCAGGCTCCCCCATCCCTGGGATTCTCCAGGCAAGAACACTGGAGTGGGTTGCCATTTCCTTCTCCAATGCATGAAAGTGAAAAGCGAAAGTGAAGTCGCTCAGTCATGTCCGACTCTTAGCGACCCCTTGGACTGCAGCCTACCAGGTTCCTCTGTCCATGGGATTTTCCAGGCAAGAATACTGGAGTGGGGTGCCATTGCCTTCTCCATTTACTTTGCTACATACTTAAAAATTCTAAGACTGAGTTGTTTTCTCCATCTGTAAAGTCGGAATCACAATGATGCTGCTTTCATGGGAGTCTTGCAAGGATGGAGTCAATGTTTGTAAAGCATTTAGTATGCTGTTTATTACACAGCAAACACTCAGTACACATAAGCTATTTCAATGACTGTCTACTTTTCTTCCATTTCTCCCCACACTTTTGAATCTGGTTACTAATCCTTTCTCATCATCACCTCCAACCAGCATCCAAGCTCAAGGAAACAGTATGGACTTCATTTATGTCTTTATTCTCAAAAACTCTCAGAACATTTAGTATTCCACACATATGTATTGAATGAGTAATATGAAGGTGAAACAAACAGATTCTGCTCTAAAGTGCTCATTAGTAAGTTAAAAATAACTACGAAGTCAGAGTGGTGACTTCCATATGAAGTAGAGAGAAAGTGAGGGTTCAGAGCACGGTATTCCCACCAGATCTAGCTAAATCGTGACTTGGCAAGTTCACTGGAGTGATTTTGAGTGAATATCCCAGGAATTCCTATTCATCCATCCATCCTTTTCTTCATTCATTCTTTCTTTCATTCACTCAAGAACTATTTGATTGCCTCATCTATTTTCAGTCTTTTAGCCACTGATTGTAACCAATCAAATCAGACACAGACTGTCTCTGGGGATTTTGAGGGTGCCTTGCTCAGGGAGATGAGCTAGGAGCCACAGGCTGGGAGAACACAGCTCAGTCGTATGGACCTTAAGTTCATGGTGAAGTCCACGCTCCTGGGGCATGACTGGGACAGCCAGGTGAAGGAGGGATGTGGTCAAGGCTTGACGCACCCACTGGTTGACAGGTTGGGTGCTGAACAGCCTTTACTGATCTGCAGACTGTCAAACACCCCTAGGTCAAGGTTAGGCTAGCAAAAGAGCCCAAATCTCTAACCGGCATTAAAGGGAAGGGAGGGCAGGGCTCAACCCAAAGCAAATCCTATGACCGTCTTTTTAGGAAGAGCTGCTTTTTCTTTCCTTTGTTTCCTCTAATAGACATTTTTGGGGTCCTTTCTGACCATGCTGAGAGGTTACCAGTGAGGTGGCAGGGCTGTTGATATGTGAACCCTCTGTCTGTCAAGCTGTCAGTCGTGGTGAAGGGACCGCAAAACTGACCCAGGTTGGATTGAAAGCTCTGGGTACACGGTGGCCTCTCTGGAGTTGGTGGGTGGTGCAGAGGACACGCCCACAGCAGACCAGGTTACCTTGATAACTTTAATTTTCCTTCTCAATTCATCAAATGGCTGATCATCTCCCCCGCTCAACTCTATTCCTCAGTCTCAGAAACATTTGTAGCCCCAAACATTTCCATTTCCCTGCTCCTTCTCATCTGTCCTTTGGTTAAACAATCACTTTTCCTTGAAGAAGATCATAGCTTTGAAATCAAGGTTTCAGGTTTTTGAATGACTCCAGACTATTGACCATTAGGAGTAATGCCAACTTTTTATTTTTTCTTGGTGCCAAACCAGCTTGATAGACAATCATTTTTCTGCCATTTATATGGTTTTAGAGAAATGTGTATTTATTGACTGTTCTCTGAGAATACAGTGTCAGGCAAAATTTTTGTTTAAAAGGTGCATTATCTCTCATAGATCGGCACCCACATTAGGAAACAAAAAGAAATGAGTCCTTTCAAAACAGAGATGCAGAGTGGCTATTGGAATGCCTGTACTACTAGATTCAGAAATTCTCTGGCAACTTTTCAGCTGCAAAAAGGCTCTGGAGTGGTGGAGGGTCCACTGACCTAGGAAGTCACAGACCTGGGTCTTCTTCCTGTGTCTTGCCTTCCTGTGTCTGGGCGATTTCAGTTCAGAGCACACGAAAATGACAAGAGACATCAGGGTGCAAGGATGATAATGAATTGAATTCTAAATGTTCTTACTGCAATAAACTTCTTGGACTACCATGAGCCATGCTCAGCATCTTTCTTTTCTAAACTATAAAAGTATACAGTTGCCAGTTTGAACAATCCAGCTGATCCGTTATAGTATAATCCCACTTGTTCGCTGTTTTCTTTTGTTTATTTGTTCATAAATTCATTTATGGGCTTATCCATTCACTCTTTCAATTATTCATTCATTTCAGCAACAAAGATATCACTTGTTTTTTGATCAAATAATGGAGGCACACATGAAAGGGATGCTGTGAGCTCAGAACAATAGGCCCATTTCTTGCCTTTCTCTGAAAATTCCCTTAAGAGTGCAGCTCTTGTGGCTGATGGACACGCATGCTACAGCCTTTAAGCAAGTCCCATATGTATAATGTTTGGTCCAAGTACCTTTCAGTTTTGGGTAGTAAAGGTGTGAGATAATACAAAATAAGTATGGTTTCTGACTCTAGTTTCTGACACGGGGCTCCAGGAGCATAGGAGTGTGCGTTTTCAGTCGTGTCTGACTCTTTAAAACGCCATGGACCGTAGCCCGCCAGGCTCCTCTGTCGATGGGATTCTCCAGGCAAGAATACTAAAGTGGGTTGCCATTTCCTTTTCCAGGGGATCCTCCCAACCCAGGAATCGAACATTAGCAGAGAATTCTTTACCACTGAGCCACCTAGAAGCTCCGAAAGTCCTGTAACTTGCTGGGTGATGAGAGTACTGGGAACATCCTGACGCAGTAAAGTTTGTAAGTCTCCTGGATGAGAGGAGCCTCCTTTGCTCTAATGAGGTGACTCTGGATGGGATCCTGGATGAAGTGCTGGTCACTCCAGAAGGGAGAAGGGCTAAATGTGGAGTTAATGATCTTTCATGCCTCTGTGCTGAAAGTACAGGGTTCAACAAGTTTTGGAGTTGGTGACTATGGAGGTGCTGGAGAGTGGTATGTCTGAAGAGGGTTTGGGAGTGCCACGTCCCCTCCACATACATTGTCCTATACATCTCTTCTTTCTGAGTATAAAACTATATCCTTTATCCACTGTTTTATACTTGACTGGTAAGCATCAGTAAGGGTCCCTCTGTGTGCTGCTCTAGCTAATTAAGTGAACACAAAGAAAGCACTGTTGGAACTGACGCTCTACAGCTGGTTGGTTGGAAGCAGAAGTAACAACGTTGACTTGTGATGAGCATCTGAGGTGTGTGTGTGTGCGCGCGCTGGTTTCGGGAGGTGGGGACAGTCTTATGTAGCTGAGCTCTTAACCTGTGGGATCTGACATAATCTCTTGGTAGGTAGTGTCAGAATTGAATGGTAGGACACCCAGCTGGTGTCACAGAACATTGCTTCTAGGAGAAATCCTTTGTACATTTGAAGACCAGAAATGAAATGAAGCATCAAAAGTGAAGCATCTCCATGAAGGGAAATGGAGACACACACAGAAACTGTGTTTTTCCCCTATAGGAAGAAAAAGCTAGTTTTTTTATTTTATTATTATTATTCTTATACAAGATAGAAATTAATTAACAACAGCAACAACAAACTCAACTCTGAACAGTTTGCTGGTAAGATAGTAGCCAAGATGGGTATTTAACAGGTGGTACTGGAGATGAAGCCAGTTTTAAAGCTTGAATGGGGGTATTTGCTTCAACTGAGGTTTGAAAAAAGGAAAACAACTCTTTTGATTCTGTCAAAGGTAATAGGCTTGAATTGAGGATCAGGTGATGAATTGTGAGAACAGAAGAGAGGGAAAATGCTATTACCTTTCTTACAACAAGGTGAAACTTGATGAATGAGGGAGAGGTCAGTAGGACCCAGACGGAAATGCTCAGTTAGGTTTTGGGTATTTACCAGGGGCTCGATCTACAAAGGAACAATGCTGTCTTAAAGCCAGTGTACAGGAGGGAATGGTGCTGTCTGTCTTCCAATTTCCAGGCAGAAAATGACTCAATTCTTAGTCAAGAACTAAGAACCTTGGAGTCAGAAGAAAGATACAGATATTTATTTACCAGAAAGGAAGGAACACATCACAACAAAAAAATGTCCTAAAAACGAAGCACGGTGTGTGTGTGTGTGTGTGTGTGTGTGTGCGCGCGCGCTCGCGCTCAGGCATGCCCTACTTTTTTCAACGTCGTGGACTGTACCTTGCCAGACTCTGTCCATGGAATTTCCCAGGCAAGAATACTGGAGTGGGTTGCCATTTCTGTCTTCAGGTGATCAAACCCAGAGGTCAAACCCGTGTCTCCTGAGTCTCCTGCATTGGCAGGCAGATTTTTTTTTTTTTTTTTTTTTACCACTGCGCCACCTGGGAAGCTCAGAAAGAAGCATCCCTGCCCCAACTCAGGATCTCAGTGTCCTCATCAATTCAAGAAAAAGAAATTGGAGTAAAAACAGAGCCAATGACAGGTTCAAATACCTACAAGGTCCAGCAGGTGAGTAACATACATCCCAATAGGGAATGACGAGGACTAGGTTGAATTGGAAGATGAGTCCAATAATATACATAGAAAGATAATGTTTCTGGAGCCAGCTTTACTTTTAGCCCTGGATCATTAATTTACAACCCTTGGACTAAATTAATTTTCCATCATTAGAAATCAAATTCCTCTAAATTTAACCAGGTGTGGTTTGTGGCCACATGGCTGAAAACAACCTACTGATCACAGCATCAGATTTTATGGACTCCAGAACAACTTCTCTGGAGATTTTTCCCCAGCAAAGTCATTCTACATCTGTTACACTTTCCATTCCCTTGCTAAATGATCCAGAGGAAGATTCCAAATAAAGGGTTAGTCACCACTCACTCACTCTAAGTGGGCATCTGGTTGCCAAAACTTGTCCAGAAGCCTGATTTGAGCTCTCCCCAGCCTCAGCCTGCAGCTCCCTGCTTTGCCACGGTAGTCTCCTGACAGCTATTGCTTGAAAGAAAGCAAAGGAGTTCCTCCCTCCTTTCCACCCCCCGACTCCATCTTCCACTGGCAATGGCTTTGTTTCCACTGCCAGTAGCATCCCCTCTCTGGAGTAATGCATGCCTTTCTAACTCAGCCCTGTATGTCTCTGGGGCTCTGCTGCCACGTGATTTCTTGCACCCCTGTCTCTCATCACTGTGTTCAGTTGCTCTGTCGTGTCTGACTCTTTGGACCCCATGGACTGTAGCCAACTAGGCTCCTCTATCCATGGGATTCTCCAGGTGAGAATACCTGAGTGGGTTGCCATTTCTTCCTTCAGGGGATCTTTCTGACCCTGGGATTGAACTCTTGCCTCTCCTACATTGGCAGGCAGATTCTTTACCACTTCGCCAGTTAGGAAGACCTGTCTGGGTGCAATGAATCCCGCTCAGCATGGACTCACCTTTGCTGTCCTGGTCATGGTTCTGCCGCTCATCCGAGGCCTCCAGCAAGACCTGCAGCTCTCTAAAATCCTCTTGGTTTCTCTCCTTGCAAGGGGATGCTCATATACTCTATGATCAGGGCTCTGGGCTCCATGGCCTCAGCTCTGATGAGTCATCTTTCTCATTGCCAGTTCTTACCCAGAGACTGGAAAGCAAAGGCAGAGAGAGGCTGGTTCTTACCCGCAGTGCTTTCTACATTTGGATTCTCTAGATTTCTCAGAACAGCCAATTGGAGGTCGATGAACTAGTTTCTTCCTTCTAAGAACCCCAGAGGCCTGGGCAGCTTCTCAGTAAATAAACATTTGCCTCAGATTCTATTGGCAAGCAGAAATGTCCATTATCCACCTCTGGATAGAAGGGAGTCTGCTCTCTACTCTTCCTGGCTGGACCTTAGATCTTTCTTTCCTGGCTTGGATACCAGCCAAAACATCTCACCTTTCTCCTTTCTTTTCCATTTGAAAAGCTTAGAGAAGGAGGAGGAAAAAGTTGGTGTGTTAACCTTCTCCTTACCCCCACTTCTTTTTCTTAAGTTTAGAGGTGAGGAGGCTGAATGATTGAAAATACCCACCGGGCTTCTTCATCTTCTCAGCGGTTAGAACAAACGAGGAGGGCACAGCCTGGAGCAGTGCTCTTGGTCCTCACCAGGCTGGGATGCAGAGAGTGGGAATCTGGGTACCATCCGTGGAGCCAGACGTGCTATTATATACGAGGTCTCATTTGCATCTTTAGATGTAACACCGGGGATTTTTTGGTAATCTTTCTATTTGGAGGATTTCTGGCCCTTAGTGTTAAATGGCTCTTTGGGGGGAATGTGCCATATTTTATAGTTCAGGTTGCATGCACACACACACACACATGCACACACTTAGTAGTTTGGGCTTGACTTCCTGGCATAGGACTCTCTTTGAAACTGGGCACCATTTTGCCCTTCCTCATGATAACCCAAGCTGCCTCAGAGGCTCTGCAGTCTTTCTGCTCAACCCATTTGACAGATAAGAAAGTAGAAACTCAGAACACCAGAAGGCTAGCTTCCTAAGTAAAGTCAAGAGAGCTATATTTTATCCTAACAACCGGTGAATCTGAGTTTGATGAAATTTTAAATTGAATCAAGCTGATGTATTAAATGAACTTATGGCTTATTAGAAATGAAAGCTCCTTAGAAATCATGTCGGCCAGCCACTTCCTTCTATAAATGAAAAACTGAGTCCCAGAGAAGTTTGTATGTGTCCCTCCTGTCATCACCTTTCTCTAATAGATTCAGCCTTTGTGCTCTCTCTCCCCTCCAAGGTTACGGTTGCTTCCTTTACGCTGAGGAAAAAACCATCTTAAAACTCAAAGTTGGCAGGATTTTAGAGACTGTGGTTCTCCACCCGGAGGTTTATATTCAAAAGGATCAGTAAGCAAAGGAGAAAAACTTTTATTAACAATTTTTAAACTAGGACATATTGTATTTAATGTTAGAAAACACTAACATTTTGGTCCATACGCAACCTGGATTATTGAATAAAATAAAAACAATCACAGTCCCCTGTCATTACTGCTGTCTGAACCATTTATTTCTACCCTGGATGAGAATATATATATATATTTTTTACAAAATATTCTTAATCTTTACATGTAATTTTTATTTCATTGAGGGAATTTGTTCAAACAGAGCTTTAGGTGTTCTTATACATCATAATTGTTTTGTAAAAGACCAGTGAAAGTGAGTGTTAGCAATTATGTCTTTGTGACCCATGGGCTGTAGCCCTCCAGGCTCCTCTGTCCATGGGGATTCTCAGGCAAGAATACTGGAGTGGGTTGTCATTCCCTTCTCTTGGGCATCTTCTTGACCCAGAGATCAACCTCAAGTCTCCCACATTGCAAGTGGATTCTTTACCATCTGAGCTACCAGGGAAGCCTTTTAGAAAGCTGCCTTTGATAATATTATTATAACAATTGTTACAATAGTGAATATCACCTGTAAGACATTTGTTATAGCCTAGAGTTGACCCATTAAATGTTTAAACCCATTGAACATATCCTAACATTGAGATTCTGTGAGTTAAACATTTTAATCGCCCCTAGTTAAAGATGAGGAAACTAAGCCCCATAGCTAGTAAGAGATGTGCATTTGTGTGGGGACTATGTGCCCAGCTCTACGTTGCTGGACACGAAGTTCCAAGGATGAGCACAGTGGCAACTCTACCTTCATAATCCAGCCATGGAGCAAATCATGTCCTTGTGTTGAACTGAGCCCACTGCAGGGTCCTGGAGGCTTCAGGGATGTTAAGAGGAGAGGAACCAGAGCATGCCTGCTCCCCCTACACATGCTGTTTAGTACAGAGTGGACATGGGGCTCCCTAGTCAAATTCCAGGAGAGGCTGCAGGGAGCCGCAGTGTGAATGCAAGAGAAGGGAGGAGGGTGAGCTGTGCTGGCAGCAGGTGAGCCCCCATTCCACTCTCGCTCTTGTCCCCTCTCCTCCTCTGCTTTGGCCCCTACATCCTGTCTTTAATTTATAGAGGTGTCTAAACATTATTTGCCTTCAACCAGGCTAACCCTGACTTGATGAAGAGATACAGTGATTAAAGGTTGGAGACATCTCTGTGTCTTAAGACTTACCTTTTCCCATTCATTGCATGAAGGGGTAAATTGTGTGTGTGTGTATTTGTATGTAAATATATGTAGGTGTATGTATGTGAGTGTGTATACGTGTTCATGTGAGGATGTGCATGTGTGTGTATGTGGGAATATGTGCATATTTATATGTGTGTTTATGTGAGTGGATGTATGTGTGCATGCATGCGTGTGTCTGTGGTTTATGCATGTGCACGTGGTTTATGCGTGTGCGTGCTTATATACGTATACATGAGTTAATGAGTATATGTATTCATGTGTATGTGAGTATATGTGTGGATCTGTATGTAAGTGTGTAAGTTTATGTGGGCGTGTGTGTGTGTGTGTGTGTGTGTGCATGTGTATATAGGGACATGCATGTATGTGTATGCATATGTGTGTGCAACGTGTATGTGCGTATGTGCACAATGTGTGTATATGTATATGTGTGCAGTGTGTGTGTGTATGTGTGTGTGTGTGTATGTGTAGCTTTAAAATAGGCTCCATCAAACGGTCAACTAATCCTGGCCTTTCATCCTGTGGGATTCCACCTGCCACCCTCTTGGCCCTTCTTTGTCAAGAAGGCCTTAGGGGTCTGGGATCTGAGGCACCTTGGTTTCCCTTTCTGTTTCTCTTGGTTTGGGGTTTTGTGCTGTTTCAATTTGCGGCCTTTTCAGAACTTTCCAGAAGTACAGAGCCTCCATTTATTATAACTTTGCATTTTGTTCTTTACACTAAGAAGCCTTTGGGTGTGAGCAGCTGCATATTAACATTTATTATGCCTGCAGTCTAGTGCACCAGCATTTTAAGAGCTGCACAAGATTTTCTTTGCACCCATATCAACAGGTGAGGGCCAAAGGGAGTGCCCTAGAAACACACAGACACTAGCTTTCTTTCCTTCGCTTCTTCCTGATCAAAGGCAAGCTAGAGCCACTCTTGAGGGGCATATTTACCAGTACAGTGTATTTCTTTGGGTCTTTAGCTACTCAAAGGCTCAGGGCTACCCAGGGCTTCCCCCGTGGCTCAGCTGGTAACGAATCCACCAATGTGGAGACCTGGGTTCTTTTCTTGGGGTGGGAAGAGCCCTTGGAGAAGGGAAAGGTTGCCCACTCCAGCATCCTGGCCTGGAGAATTTCATGCACTGTATAGTCTATGGGGTTGCAAAAAGTTGGACGTGACAGTGACTTTCACTTTAGCCACTCAAAAAGAGTAAATCCCCCTTTTCAGTGTGATATTTCTTCTGTCCCTTTAAAGTGGACAACTTAGGCAAAATCTGATATTATAAATGGATCAGCAAACTTGATAATGAGAGTAGCAATTTCTTCTGAGCAGAGGTTCAGCAATTATTAAGAAGGCATGTGAGGATTAGAGATGCTTAGGAGCTATTTCTCTATTATCTGAGACACTGTGAGGTGAGCTTAGTGGGGGAGTCATTTAATCACAAAGTATTTATGAAGAACCTACTCAAGAGTTAGTCCTGTGACTACACAATAATGCATACAGCATGTTTTAATTTCATAGAGCTTGAGAACAACTTGGGTAATGCAAAGTGTATACTCTACAAAGCCCTACACCACCCAAGGCAGTGCCTGCTTGGTGTTTGGTGAAAATGAGAAGGGTTGGATGGGAAAAGAAGTTTCAACTGTGTCTTGAAGGATGTAGGAGAAGAAAAATATTTCTCTTATTCTCCAGATAAGAGAAATACTCTGTGTGTGTCTTTGATTTCTCTCTTAATTCCTTATAGCTAATTAGTTGATAGATTTGTCAATTTAATTTCTACAGTGTTATGCAATCCATTCTCAAGTGACTGGTTTTATATTGTTTGTTCCTGAGCAAAGACCCCAATACATACTAAGCAAAGGGAGAGAACTTAGATGGAAGACCATAAGCGTACTATCTTGAAGAGCAACTTGTTAGAGTGTAGGACATTCACAGCAGCTGGAGAGTGAGGAGGCAAGGAATCCTTGAAAGGAAAGCTCCAGTGAGGTAGAACCCCATGTTTTGTAAGTAAACAAACTGCCCAAATCTGTGACTAACCCTTGAAATATGCATGCACAGGGCAGACTCCAGGCTTTCCAGCTAAGACACACATAACGGACGGAGGTTTCAGTGTCTTAGCACCAAAAATTAGATTAAGCTTTGACTCTGAGATTCCAAGTGTTCAAGCTGGATTTAGAAAAACCAGAGGAACCAGGGATCAAATTGCCAACGTTCCTTGGATCATCCAAAAAGCAAGAGAGCTCCAGAAAAACATTTACATCTGCTTTATTGACAATCGCAAAGCCTTTGACTGTGTGGATCACAACAAACTGTGGGAAATTCTTCAAGAGATGGGAATTCCAGACTCCTGACCTGCCTCCTGAGGAATCTATATGCAGGTCAAGAAATAACATTTAGAATGGGACATAGAACAACAGATTGTTTCCAAATCAGGAAGGAGTAGGTCAAGGCAGTATATTGTCTCCCTGCTTATTTAACTTACATGCAGATTACATCATGTGAATTGCCAGGCTAGATGAAGCACAAGCTGGAATCAAGATTGCTGGGAGAAATATCAGTCACCTCAGATAAGCAGAAGACACCACTCTTATGGCAGAAAGAGAAGAGGAACAAAGAGCCTCTTGATTAAAGTGAAAGAGGAGAGTGAAAAATCTGGCATAAAACTCAACATTCAGAAAACTAAGATCATGGCATCTGGTCCCATCACTTCATAGCAAATAGATGGGGAAACGATAGAAACAGTGAGAGAATTTTTTTTTTTTTTGGCTCTGAAATCACTGCAGATGGTGACTGTAACCATGAAATTAAAAGATGCTTACTCCTTGGAAGAAAAGCTATGACCAACCTAACAGCATATTAAAAAGCAAAGATATTACTTTGCCTACAAATGTCCATCTAGTCAAAGCTATGGCTTTTCCAGTAGTCATGTATGGATATGAGAGTTGAACCATAAACAAAGCTGAGTGCTGAAGAACTGATGCTTTTGAACTGTGATGTTGGAGGAGACTCTTGAGAGTCCCTTGGATTGCAAGGAGATCAAACCAGTCAATCCTAAAGGAAATCAGTGATAAATATTTATTGGAAGGGCTGATGCTGGAGCTGAAACTCCAGTACTTTGGCCACCTGATGCAAAGAACTGACTCATTTGAAAAGACCCTTATGCTGGGAAAAATTGAAGGCAGGAGAAGAAGGGGATGACAGAGGATGAGATGGTTGGATGGCATCATCAGCTCGAAGGACACGAGTTTGAGCAAGCTCTGGGAGTTGGTGATGGACAGGGAAGCCTGGTGTGCTGCAGTCCATGGGGTCGCAGAGTCAGACACTGAGCTACTGAGCTGATTGACTTGAATCTACCGGTTACTAAAACAAAGAAATTAAGACTCTTCAGAATAATATTGCAGATCCAAAGTTTCTGCAGTGCATCTTATACAGCATTTAAAGGACAATTCAAATTTACTAGACACAGACAAAGATGGTGGCATGGGAGACCTCAGCCTTCATCTCCCTACAAATATCAGTGAGCAAAAACAACTCTCAGGAGAGCTTTGGAACTCACTTAAGAAACTTAGCAACAGAGTGGAGCAAAAAACCTGAGAATAACCACATCAGCAGGGAAGAAAGGTTTAAAGGTTTAGTTTGCCCGTATCATCCCTCCCCTGTTACTCTGTGCCTAGAGGGACCCCCTAGCAAGAAAGGGCTCCCCTTGCCAAGAAAAGAGGGCTTCCCTGGTGGCTCAGCTGGTAAAGAATCTGCCTGCAATGCGGGAGACCTGCATTCCATCCCTGGGTTGGGAAGATCCCCTGGAGAAGGGAGAGGCTACCACTCCAGTATTCTGGCCTAGAGAATTCCATAGAGTGCATAGTCCATGGGGCGCAAAGAGTCGGACATGACTGAGCGAACTTCACTTTCACTTTGCCAAGAAAAGAAGACTTTCCATAGCCTTTCGGGTCATGAACAGATATCCTGCTTCGGTTTCACCCCACTCAGAATGGCAAAGCTGAGAGGTGTAGAGACAGCTGAGAACAGGAGGAAAAGCATGGACCAGCAGTAGCAACCACACAGTGGAAGCATCTGTAGTTCACAGTGACCTGCTCTACAGAAAAACTCAGCAGATCTCACCACTGAAATAGCCAATGGCCAGCACGGTTGCTGTGAACTGCCTGCAAATTTCACCAGCCTGTACTCCACAGGTATTCACATTTGCTAACAGCATTTATCTGAGCCCCAACCTGCTCACCAACCCCATTCCCCATTCAGGAACTGTACTAGCAGCCAGCTCAGGCCCTCTGATTATAGTTAATAATACTGTATTACACATCTGAAAGTCTCTAAAAGAGTAAATCTTAAATGTTCTCTCCACGAAAAGGAAGTGGTAATTATATGACTGGATGGAAAGTGTTAGCTAATGCCAGGGTGGTAATCATTTGCAATATATTTGTGCATCAGTTTTGCATTTTGTACCCCTTAAGCTTACAAAATGTTACACGTCAATTATACCTCAATACATCCAGAACCAAATAAAAATAAAAACAAATTTATTAAGCATAGAAGTAAAACTCAAAAAATGTAGCAACCTATATTCAAGAGAAAGGGCAATCTATGGAGATTGACTCAGATGTTGAATTTAGCAGATAAGGAGTTCAAAGAAGCTTTTATGTTTATGCTCAATGTAAAAGCAATGAGTGAGCAAGTAAGAAATTAAAACAGAGAAGTTGAAATTATAACAAAGAATAATAAAATTATAACAAAGCATGTTGCTGCTACTACTGCTAAGTCGCTTCAGTCGTGTCTGACTCTGTGCAGCCCCATAGACGGCAGCCCACCAGGCTCTCCTGTCCCTGGGATTCTCCAGGCAAGAACACTGGAGTGGGTTGCCATTTCCTTCTTCAGTGCTGAAAGTGAAAAGTGAAAGTGAAGTCGCTCAGTTGTGTCCAACTCTTCGCGACCATGGACTGCAGTCCACCAGGCTCCTCCGTCCGTGGGACTTTTCAGGCAAGAGTACTGGAGTGGGGTACCATTGCCTTCTCCTTAACAAAGCATAGAAATATTTTAAAACTGGCCAGAATTAAAACATACAGTAAAATAAAATTCAGTCAGTGATCTTAACAGTATATTGGCAGTGATTTTTTTTTAAAAAAAAAAAGCAAAATTAAGAGTTAGTACACTTAGAATCATGTAAGTAAAAAGTATCAAATTTGAAGAACAAAGAGGGACTTCACTGGTGGTCCAGTGGTTAACATTCCATGCTTCTACTGTAGGAGACTTGGGTTCAATCCCTGGTCAGGGAAATAAGATCCTACATGCTGAGCAGCCAAGAAACAAATAACAAAAAAAGGCATCTACTGAAAAACAAAGAAAAATATTTTTAAAGAAGCCTCAGAGACAATAGCAAAATTCTAACATACATGTAATGAAGTCTCAGAAGGAGAAGAGACAGTGAATGTGGCAGAAAAATTAAGGACTGAAGAGATTCCAAGTTTCGTTGAAAATGTAAATAACTGATTCAAGAAATTCTAAAAAACTCTGAAGGTAAAGACCAAGAAAATCACAGGGACAGATTTCAAAGACTTGAAAACCAAAGGTTGAGAGAAAATATTGAAAGCAGCAGATACAAATGACACAATACTTACAATAATGACAAGGTGTCTACAAACGTATAAGAACAATGCAGGCTAGAAGACAGAGACATGACATCCTTAAAGTGCTGAAGGCAAAAACTGCTGACCCAGAATTCTGTACACGGTAAAACATATCCTTCTAAAATGAAGACAAAATACAGAATATTTTCCAATAAATAAAAACTGTAAGAGTTTGATGCGCAGATCTGCATGACAAAAAATACTAGCTGAAGTTATTCAGGCTAATAAAGAAAGCCACATGAAGTAGAAATTTGGATTTTCAGGAGGAATTGAAGGTATGCTGCTGCGGCTAAGTCGCTTCAGTCGTGTCCGACTCTGTGCGACCCCGTAGACGGCAGCCCACCAGGCTCCCCCGTCCCTGGGATTCTCCAGGCAAGAACACTGCAGTGGGTTGCCGTTTCCTTCTCCAATGCATGAAAGTGAAAAGTGAAAATGAAGCTGCTCAGTCGTGTCCGACTCTTGGCGACCCCATGGACTGCAGCCTACCAGGCTCCTCCATCCATGGGATTCTCCAGGCAAGAGTACTGGAGTGGGGTGCCATTGAATTGAAAGATATAAGAAATGCTAAATACATGGGTAAACATAAAGTGCAATTTTTGATATCAATTTAACAAAGAAATATCACTATATAAGCAAAAATTATAACATTATATTGTGATATTTATAGCAAATGTAGATGGCAATAAAATAAATACATGATAAAAGCAAAAGTATCAACAGGTTGTAAGTACATCCATATAGTTACAAGATTCTTATATTTTATGTGATATGGTCCTATATTAACTCTAAGTATATTGTGAAAAATTGTAATCCCTATAAACTACTAAAAAATGAAAAGTGGTATAGCTTAAACAGCCAGTAGACAAATTAAAATTGACTTTAAAGTAAAAGTCATAAAAAAGTCTAGTAGGAGAAAATGAGAAACAAGAAACTGAGGTATGAACAGGAAGAAATATAATCATATGGCAGATTTAAACCCAATTTATTAATATGTACTTAAACTGTACATGGAATGTAAACACCCCAATTAAAAGGCAAAGATTAACAGAATGGATAGGAAACGAAGTACAGTTATAAGTTATTTACCAGAGATGCACTTTAAATGTAAAAATACGGATGAGTTGAAATAAAATGGATGGATGATGATGTAACATACAAAGATAAGCATAAGAAGGGCTGAAATAGCAATAGTAATATCAAGTATCATAGATCTCAAAACAGAGAATTTTTAGAGCTAGAATAATACAATTCATGAGGATAAAAGGGTCGACAGTATATAAAACCACAGTATGAACTTAGGTTTATGAACTTAAATATATACCTTTAAAACGGATGAATATAATACTGACAGAATTTAAAGGAGATTTAGAAAAATTCACAAAACATGATAATTTACCATTCTTCTCTCAGTTATCTATGTAACTGAGCAAAAAAATTATTTGACCAAAAAACTATTTGACCAAAAAAAGATTTAGTATAGCTGAACAATGCAATCAACTACCATGATCTATTTCATTTTCATAGACTACTACACCCAACAACTACAGATAATATTATTTTTAAATGCACAAGATGTTTTCCCCAAGATAGACCATATACTGGCCCATAAATCGAAACTCAATAATTTAAAAAGATTGAAATCATACAGAGCATGTGCTCTGCCAATAAATTATTAATCCATAGAAATAATATATCTAGAAAACATTACTACTTGTTAATTAAACAATTAATTCCTAATTAATCCATAGGTCAAAGAACAAATCACAGAGAATCCTAGAAAATGCAACTGAATGCCAATAAAAATGTCATACATTGAAATTTATTTCTAAAGTAGTTCCTGGAAGGAAATTTATCATGTTAAAATGATTCTACTAGAAAATAAAAAAGGTGGGATGTTCCCAGTGGTCCAGTGGTTAAGACTCTGTGTTCCCAGCGCAGTGGGGCTCCGGTTTGACCCTTGGTTAGGGAATTAGATCCCACATGCCACATGACCTGGTCCGAAGATAAATATGTAAATAAAGATCAAACAACAACAGAAACAAACAAACGAAAAAGCCATAAAAACAAAAGGGGAAGAAATGTAAGTACATACTTCAGTTCAGTTCAATTGCTCTGCCGTGTGTGACTCTTTGCAACCCCATGTACTGCAGCATACCAGGCATCAGCTTCCAGAGCTTGCTCAAACTCAGGTCTATCGAGTCGGTGATGCCATCCAACCACCTCATCCTCTTTTGGCCCCTTCTGTTCCTGCCGTCAATCTTTCCCAGCATCAGGGTCTTTTCTAATGAATCAGTTCGTCATATCAGGTGGCCAAAATATTGAGTTTCAGCTTCAGCATCAGTCCTTCCAATGAATATTCAGCACTGATTTCCTTTAGGATGGACTGGTTGGATCTCCTTGCAGTACAAGGGACTCTCAAGAGTCTCCTCCAACACCACAGTTTAAAAGCATCAGTTCTTTGGTGCTCAGCTTTCTTTATAGTCCAACTCTCACATCCATACATAACTACTGGAAAAACCATAGCTTTGACCAAATGGACCTTTGTAGGCAAAGTAATATCTCTGCTTTGTAATACACTGTCTAGGTTGGTCATAGTTTTTCTTTCAAGGAGCAAGCATCTTTTAATTTCATGGCTGCAGTCACCATCTGCAGTGATTTTGGAGCCCCCCAAAATAATATCTCTCATTGTTTCCATTGCTTCCCCATCTATTTGCTATGAACTGATGAGACCGGATGCCATGATCTTAGTTTTCTGAATGTTGAGTTTTAAGCCAACTTTTTCACTCTTCTCTTTCACTTTCATGCAGAGGTCCTTTAGTTCCTCTTTGCTTTCTGCCATAAGGGTGGTGTCGTCTGCATATCTGAGGTGATTGTTATTTCTCCCAGCTATCTGGATTCCAGCTTGTGCTTCATCCAGCCCAGCAATTTGTATGATCTACTCTGCATAGAAGTTTATTTCTCCCAGCTATCTGGATTCCAGCTTGTGCTTCATCCAGCCCAGCAATTTGTATGATCTACTCTGCATAGAAGTTAAATAAGCACGGTGACAATATACAGCCTCGACATACTCCTTTCCCAATTTTGAACCAGTCTTTTGTTCCATGTCCAGTGTCCACTGTTGCTTCTTGACCTACACACAGATTTCTCAAGAGGCAGGTCAGGTGGTTTGGTATTCCCATCTCTTGAAGAATTTTCCACAGCTTGTTGTGATCTACAGTCAAAGGCTTTGGCATAGTCAATAAAACAGAAGTAGATATTTTTCTGGAACTCTCTTGCTTTTTATAATCCAGTGGATATTGGCAATTTGATCTATAGTTTCTGTGTCTTTTATAAATCCAGCTCAACATCTGGGAGTTCTCAGTTCACGTACTGTTGGAACCTCACTTGGAGAATTTTGAGCATTGCTTTGCTAGCGTCTGAGATGAATGCAATTTGTGGTAGTTTGAACATTCTTTGACATTGCCTTTCTTTTGGATTGGAATGAAAACTGACTTTTCTAGTTCTGTAGCCACTGCTAAGTTTTCCAAATTCACTAGCATATTGAGTGCAGCACTTTAACAACATCATCTTTGAGGATTTGAAAGAGCTCTGACTTAATGAACATTAATAGTACATACTTAAATAAACATTAAAAAAGAAAGATATAGTATCAGTACTCTAAGTCTATATCTTAGGAAGCTAGAAAAAGAGGAGCAAAGTAAACCCAAAATTAATATAAGGAAAGAAATAATAGAAAAGAGCAGAAATTGATGAAATAGAAACGCACCGATAGAGAAAATTAACAAAGCCAAAAGAAACAACAAAACTGATAAACTCCTAGCTAGACACATCAAAAAGAAAGAAAAAAACAATTTTACATCAGGAATATGAGTGATGATCACCATAGATCATGTATATTCATATACACATATGTAATATAGACTTTCCAGGTGGTGGGAGTGATAAAGAATCTGCCTGCCAATGCAGGAGGCATAAGAGGCACGAGTTCCCTCCCTGGATGGGGAAGATCCCCTGGAGGAGGGCACAGCAATACTATATATAAATATGTCGTATAATAATAATGAAAAATAAAGGAATACTATGAACAACTAAATATCATTAAATTCAATAACTTAGTTGAAGGAAACCAATATTTTGAAACATAGTATACAAGATGATATAATACAATGGTACAAGGTGAAACAGAAAATCTTAACAGCCTTATAAGCTGTTAAAGCGATTAAACTTATTATCCCACAAAGAAAATTCCAGACCCAAATTGTTTCCCTGATGATTTCTCTTAACAAAATAATACTATCTTCACAGACTCTTTCAGGAGGTAACTTTTCTTGAACACTTCTTTATCAGACACTGCTAAGAATTTATCCAATTCGTTCTATAATTTGTTCTTTTGTATCCTGAGAGAATATCTTGTATTTTGAGTCCATGTGCTTTCTGCCTCCTCATGCCCTCTGCTCAGGTCAGGGAAGCTGCCCTTCAGAAATTTCACAGAGTTTAAATTTAGAGTTTGATCACTCAGAGCTGTTTTGGAGTCATGTGTTCATTGGATGCTCTCACTCAAAAATCAGTCTGTATTATTTAAGGTAGAAAGGTAATAAAAGAGAGCTCTTTACCAATTTGATGAATATACGCCATTTATAAGAATAAGATATATTCACACGTTATTGCTTAAAATCTCTGATTCTGGGAGACTCTTGCTCTTCCTGTGGACTTTGTAAATTGCAACTACAACTCATTTGCTCTGTGTTTATGTTTCGGCAATAGAGGTGCCAAGTGTCAGGGAAAGGGAAAAGCTGAGAAAAGTTGATGAGCTAAGCAGGATGCCACTGGAAATGGAAAAAAAAAAAACAACAAAAAACTGCAGATTTCTAACTGAAGAGAAAAAAAAATGAATCAATTTAGTTAAAAATAGGGAGTCCATATCCTCAAACAGACATTACTTGGGGGTGATTTTCAAGTGCTTTGCCATTTCCTCCTCCAGGGGATCTTCCCAACCCAGGGATCGAACCTGCCTCTCCTGCGTCAGCTTGGATTATATGATGAAAATGGACGCAAAGGGAAGGTCTTAGGTCAGCTGTCTGGCTGGGTGCTATCGACTCTAAAATGTATGTCCTCGTTAATTAATTAGTCTGTTGATTTGTTCACTTATTCTTTCTACACATTTCAAAAAATTAACTGATCAGTTGATTAACATACAGTGGTGATATATATCTAGCATAAAGTCTGCCTTTTAACCACCTGAAGTGTACCGTTCTGTGGCATTACCCATATTCTCGTTGTTGCGCAACTGTCATCCCATCATCCATCTCCAGAAACCTTCCATCTTTGCAAACTGAAGCTCTATACCCGTTAAGCAATAGCTCCCCTATTCTCCTCTCTTTGCAGCCCCAGACAGCACCCTTCTACTTTCTGTCTCTGTGAATCTGTGCTGTGTGCTAAGTTGCTTCTGTCGTGTCTGACTCTGCGACCCCATCGACTGTAGCTTGCCAGACTCCTCTGTCCATGGTGTTCTCCAGGGAGGAAGACTGGGGTGGGTTGCGCCCTCCTCCGGGGGCTCTTCCTGACCCAAGAATCGAACCCTCATCTCTTACATCTCCTGCCTTGGCAAGTGAGTTCTTTACCACCTGGGAAGCCCCCTGACCTCCTATAAATGGAATCATGCCATATTTGTCATTTTGTGGCTAGTTTGTTTTAACATAATATTCTTTTTAAGCTTCATCTGTGTTGTAACACATTTTAGAATTTCCTTTTATAAATTTTCACCCATTTTAATAAAGATGGTACATTGACCATGATTAAAAGTATTTGCTTTGGAGCCAGAATGCTGGGCTTGAAGCTTGTTCTGCCATTTTGGTAGCTGAGTAAGTTACTTGGGACTCAATTCTTTCTCTATAAAATAGATGTTGTAATAGCAATGACTACAAAAGTGTGCTGGCAGATTGAATAAGTTATTACATACAAGATGCACAGAATGGTATCTGAAACACATAAGCAATTAAAGGTGGTGATTATTTTTCAGCAGCTTGATAAGCCAGTTAGGGATAAAAATAAAAATTAAACATGAACATGGAAAAGCCATAATCAGAGACATGTGATGTCGTTGTTGATTAGTTGCTCAGTCGTGTCTGACTCCTTGCAATTCCATGGACTGTAGCCCACCAGGCTTCTCTGTTCATGGGGTTCTCCAGGCAAGAACACTGGAGTGGGCTCCTATTTCCTTTTCCAGATCTTGATCCAGGGATCAAACCCAGGTTTCCTACGTCTCTTGCATTGGCAAGTGGATTCTTTACTGCTGAGCCATCCGGGAAACCCCTATGCTTGCTTCCTTATGAGCACTCAAACTAGATGTTTTGGCATCTTTATATCCCTTAAGCTGGTTAGGGGAGCATGTCCAAAAATTTGCCAAGCTCTCCTGCTTGGCAGGCAGATTCTTTACCACTGAGCCACCAGGGAAGCCCTATTCAGAGACACGCCTTTGATATGTCAATATGGTGAAATCATAGACCAATGACAGTGTTAATAGACAAGGTAGGGGCCATTGTTGGAGGCTAAGATCTTCTAGACAGGATTTAGTGAGGGTCTATGGAGAAAGCAATGGCACCCCACTCCAGTACTCTTGCCTGGAAAATCCTATGGATGGAGGAGCCTGGTAGGCTGCAGTCCATGGGGTCGCTAGGAGTCGGATAGACTAAGCGACTTCACTTTCACTTTTCACTTTCATGCATTGGAGAAGGAAATGGCAACCCACTCCAGTATTCTTGCCTAGAGAATCCCAGGGACGGGAGAGCCTGGTGGGTTGCCGTCTATGGGGTCGCACAGAATCAGACATGACTGAAGTGACTTAGCAGCAGCAGCATGCAGTTGAGAACAGAGAAGGGGAAGTTGATACAAAGGCAGAATTGACCAACACTGGAAACTGATTGGCTGTAAATGACAACAAAGGGGAAAGAGAGCAAGATGATTCTGACACATCCTCTAGAAAAAAAGGAGGAGCTTGTCTGATCCATGCACTGTGCAGACAAAACTGGCTGAGAGCATTCTCATTAGATATAAAACTGAAGTCTCTACTAGACCAAGTTAATACAGTTTGATGGGAAATTTCTACCAGCCTAATTTAATTTTCCTATCACATTATTAAGATATTAAAGAAAATGATTAATAATAGAGAATCCTATAATGTGAAAGATATCTCAGCTTAGAGGAAACATTCAAACAATGATTTTAATCCCTTGATATGGAGATGACATCTTTTCCAGAACTGAATGAACATATTCACATATTCAAACACACGCTGTTAATATTTGACATGCCAGTTGAAATATTTGCAACCTCTGCTCTGAATGTGCTCTGAATATGATAGATTCTAGACGCATCCTAGTTTAGGAAGACCATACATTCGCCGTCATTGACTGGGTCTCTAGCTGGGTCTTCAGTTTTAAAAGATAATAGGCTTCAGAGAGCAAAATTTTGCTCTTTTCTACACTGAGAATGTTGAAAATAGCAATAAACAACAGTAATAAAATGACAAAAATTAGCTAATGCTTATTAATTGCTTATCATATGTCAAACACTAAGTGAAGGCTTTCTTGTTTAATTTTTCATACATTCCTCTGATGCAGGTACTTATTTTTAGCCCAATTTTACACATAGAGGAGTTGAGGCACAGAGAAGTTAATTAGTTACCCAGGGTCACACAGCTAGCAAGTGGTGAAGTTTAACAGCTCAGACAGTTAAGAATCTGCCTGCAATATAGGAGACCCAGCTTCGATTCCAGGGTCCGAATATTCCCTGGAGGTGGGGATGGCAACCCACTCCGGTATTCTTGTCTGGAGGATCCCATGGACAGAAGAGCCTGACAGGCTACAGTCCACATCTGCCTTTACTCTGTTCCGCCCCTAGACTCCACTAGCAATCTTCCTCTCTTCTTGGTTTCCATTGTCCCATTTCAATGTCTGCTTAGTTTTTTATTCAGTAAAATCTAGCTGCCTCTGGCTTCAGATCTTGGACTCACATTCCTGTCAAGTAGCTCATCAGCTCAAAGTCAATCTGCTTCATTTTCACTCTTCAGAGTCACGATGTATTTCCTGCTGCATCTAGTGGGGAGTGTGTGAACACAGTAAGTAGATGTTTGGTATTTCTACTACCCCAGGACTGAAGGAGTGGTTGTTGATCAGAAGGCATGATTCAGTGGATGCAGAGATACTCATTGTCTTTAAATATCGCCTCAACCTTGGACAGGCAACATCAAATAGAATTTGGAATGCAGAGTGAAAAGATATGAGTTCACATACTAACCCAACTATTACCAGTTTTGTCGTGTTGAAGAGGTTATCTAAACTCAAGTAAACCATAAGACGTACTCATCATACTATTAGTATATAGAATTAGAGATGGTCGCCATCTGCCTCTTTCTGCATATCTTACAAACAGAGGTGCTAGCTGCCTTTGTTTTGAACCCAGGAGATGGTGAAGGACATGGAAGCCTCGTGTGCTGTAGTCCATGTGGTTGCAAAGAGTCAGACATGACTTAGTGACTGAACAACAGCGACAGGCATGTGGGATCTTAGCTCCCTGGCCAGGGAACCCACATCTGCTGCATTGCAAGGTGGATTCACAACCGCTAGACAACAAGGGAAGTCCCTCAAGTTATTTTTCAGTGTGTAGGTATGACCAATAACAAATTACCTAACTTCATGTCCCCTGTAACCAAGAAAAGAGTGTTCCTTTGCTATCTAGCTATAACAATAACATTGTCTTGTAGCCCCTTATTTTTGTACTTGTGTCTGCTTTCTGCTGCCCTCTGATTGTGCCTTTGGTTTACATTTTGCTTCCACTAAGAGGCTGAATTTCTTGACTACGTAGGCTATACTTTAGACTTTGCTTATTACTCCCAGAAAGATTTGCGCAGCTCTGGGGATATCATAGCCTCCATTTTGTTCAGTTGAATTGAATTGTTTAAAAGGGGAGCTGCTGGGGAAGCTCAGATGCTCTTCTGAAGCTCAGGTGGAAGAACGGCAGTGCGTTATGCTAGAGAAGGTGCTAGAGAAACACAAAGGAGGCAATGAACACAGGAATGCTGGCTCTGGCTGCAGTCCAAGAGGAGTAATTACATCCTACCTGCGGAAAGCCCCCTGCAGGCCCAGTCCATTGTGGTACCCAGCATCATTCCTTTGCTACAGTCTGCTCTGATAAATAGAGGCTGCTCGCAAGGAGTGGGTGAAGGGCCCAGAAAGCCGAGCGCACGAGATGGAGAGCTTCAGCGTATCCTGGAAGCTATATGCCATGGCATATCTTATCTCCAAGGAGAATGTCAGGCATCATGGCCTGAAGAGGGAGCACAAAAACAGGTAAAACTTCTTGAAGAAACCCAGTTTTGGCTGAGCAGTCTCCCTGAATACCAGAGGACAGTACAATCATTGGGTGATCTGTGAGTCATACAGACAGATATTAGGATTTGGGAATTCAGGGCCTCCCACATTTGACTTTTGCCTAAATTATTTGGACACTTCACATAGTTCTGGTCACAGTGCTGCTCTCAAAGAGATGGAGGAGAGGAGGTGGGGAAATGGACTCCCCCACCCCTGTATACTCCTCGTTACACTGAGGTCCATTAAGAACAAGCTCCTCAATGATCTCCTCTTCTTGGCCCGTAATGAAGTCAAATCGACTCTGATTGTCATCCATAATTAATGAGCCCATCGGTTCTCTGCGTCTCCAGGCCATTTGGCAGATGGCACTGTCGATTTACTATTGTGCTTGCCATTCTGGAAGTTTCTCAAAGTGGTTTATGTTGTGAAAGTGAGTTATAAAAGTCTTTGCACTTCAGGCATTCTCCAGGTTTTGACATTCTCTGCATTACTTTTTCTTCCTGGGACTGAGGCAGAAGAGGAATAACCAAGTTATATTGTCAGAGTTCATTTTTTCCCCCTCTACTGCAAGGTGAATAAAACAAGAAAACATATATGTATTTATCCAGCCAATGAGAAAATACATTGGTGAAGATAAATGGCACTGCAGGAAAGGTATGAGGCACTCAGTGACCCAACATCAAAAAGAAAGATTTATTTTGAAAGTTCAGACGTGTCCAAGGAGCAGTATTCAACCAAAATTCGAAAGCTTATACACTTAAAAAAATTTTTTTTTGCAGTCCAAGCTAAGACTAACGTGAGAGCTGAGTGAATCCAGGTAATAGTCTGGAATAAAAGTAACACATCAGGAATTGTATATGTGTGTGTGTGTGTGTGTGTGTGTGTGTGTGTGTACAGGCTTCCCTGGTGGCTCAGACAGTGAAAAATCTGCCTGCAATTCAGGAGACTCAGGTTCAGTCTCTGGCTTGAAAAGATCCCCTGGAGATGGAAATGTATACCCATTCCAATATTCTTGCCTAAAGAATCCCATAGACCAAGGAAGCTGGTGGGCTATAGTCCATAGGGTTGCAAAGATTCAGATGCAACTGAGAGACTAACACACACATATTCACACACACACACACACACCACATGCCATTGGGATTCTGGCATGGGATTTTTGCTTGACTGCCTATGCATTAATTCAGAATTAGAAAAGGATCAGGTGAAGTGTGGTGTCCAATGGGATACAATCATGTCAGACAAAACTGTGGCATGTAAATTAAAGCCCTAGGGAAACTCCTAGGACCATATTACAAATCATGTACCCTTTCCAAAGTTCTTTAGAAACTTAAATTTTGTTAAATGCTTACATGCACCAAAGGATATTACCTAAGATTCTCTTGTTTGGAGGTATTCTTCTGGTTAAAAGATATGAATCGGGAGCCAATACGGTTCCTCAGAAAAAAAAAGGCACATTTTTGTTTAGATGCTTTAAAAATTATCTTTCAGTGATGGAGTTCCAGAAAAGGCAGGTCTAATAATGAAATTTTCTCTGTGTAGATTCTACCTCAGGGGAATAGGTTCAGTTCTGAAATCCAAGAAATTTCTCTCCATCTTCTGAGTTCTTGCTTCATTTTTCTAATTTCTAGCTTCCCATTAAGTAGTTGAATTAAATTTCAAGCCATAGCTTCACAGAAGACCTACTTTCTGACCATGTTTTTGCATTTTACATTGTGGTTCCTTCTGATTCACTCCACAATATCTGGAAGGTTTTAAGTACTTAACCTTTCTCCTTGGGAGGATAGATTTGTTTACTTTTCTTGAAGGAGAAACCTTTAGTATACCTCACCTAACATAGGAAAAGTCCTAGACAAGCAGACAAAAATCCCCTTCCAACAAATAATGGGACTAAGATGGTTAGTTGGAGAGTATTTAAGCCTCTGGTACATAAAAGTATAAAACAAGTGTGAAGGAGCTTCCCCATTGTCTATGGGAATGTGAGAAGCTTGGTATTGAGTCAGCATTTGCATAGATATGTATTTTAGAAGAGCAATGAGTACACAAAAGTATGGATTCTTCCCAGAAAGGTGGTGTTTTTCATAAACTTTACCTCCTCCTTGTCCATTACCAGGTAATATCTTCTACCCAAGTTATACTTCTTTTGCACATTCCACCAAGGCTTTGTTGTGTTGGTTCTGTCAACACTGCACTGGTTAAAACACCTGGCTAAACCTGCCTCACCTGAGCACAGCTCCTTCAAGAAGTAAAAATGAGTTACTGCCTGTAGACCTTCACCGCTAGATGGCGGAAAGAAGACCGTCACCTTCTTTTAGTTCAGGTGAGCTATGAATGTGGCCGCCTTCTTCTTCTTCCTATGGCTGCCACCCCATGGAAACCCATCTTTGGGCTCACTAACATGAAATTCCAGCCCAAGTCTGCTGCCTGGAACGATGACGCTGTTAATATATGAGAGAATGGAGACACTGGGATATAGGTGTGAAGATAAAGTAACTCATGCTATTGATGTCCTATGGGTTTCCTGTTCCTACATTTGCTGATTGTCTCAGTACTTCTGGTAAGGTGGGAGTGGGGAGAGGGTATTTGAAGTTGCTTCCGACCATTGTAATCTTTGTTTAATACAATATCTTGTGCTCTCTTTAAACTATTAAAATCTTACAAAATCAGTGTTGAAGACTTTTAAACAGCAATATGTGTGTGTGTATGCATGGTATATATGTAATATATGGCCTATATGATATATAATACATACTATTGTGTATATCGGAGAAGGCAACGGCACCCCACTCCAGTACTCTTGCCTGGAAAATCCCATGGATGGAGGAGCCTGGTGGGCCGCAGTCCATGGGGTCGCGAAGAGTCGGACACGACTGAGCGACTTCTCTTTCACTTTTCACTTTCATGCACTGGAGAAGGAAATGGCGACCCACTCCAGTGCTCTTGCCTGGAGAATCCCAGGGATGGGGGAGCCTCGTGGGCTGCCGTCTATGGGGTCCCACAGAGTCGGACACGACTGAAGCGACTTAGCAGCAGCAGCAGCAGCATGGTGTATATATAAAGGTATGTATGTATGTATTTATATATATATAAAAAAGAAGGAAATGGCAACCCACTCCAGTATTCTTGCCTGTGGATTCCCATGGATAGGGGAGCCTGGTGGGCTACAGTCCATGGCTTACAAAAGAGTCGGACACAACTTAGAGACTAAACAATACATACACACACACACCCATAATTTCACAACCCAGAAATAACTGCTATTAAAATTTGGAGTCATAATATTTTAGAGTATTAATATTTTAGATATGAATACTTGGAATATGTAGCAGAACACAACTGGACTATACCAAACATATAGGCAGTTTTGTATCTTGCTTTTAAAACAACAAGATAATAAGCATACTTTTTCAGGCTATGCAAACTCATTAAACAGGTAATTTTTAATGGTTGTATAGGAGATATTTCATATAGGGCAGTGCCATGCTTTATTTTATTTTTTGATTTATTTTTTTGGTTGGGGAAAAGGTCAGTTTTCATTCCAATTCCAAAGAAAGGCAATGCCAAAGAATGCTCAAACTACCGCACAATTGCACTCATCTCACATGTTAGTAAAGTAAAGCTCAAAATTCTCCAAGCCAGACTTCAGCAATACGTGAACCGTGAACTCCCTTATGTTCAAGCTGGTTTTAGAAAAGGCAGAGGAACCAGAGATCAAATTGCCAACATCTGCTGGATCATGGAAAAAGCAAGAGAGTTCCAGAAAAACATCTATTTCTGCTTTATTGACTATGCCAAAGCCTTTGACTGTGTGGATCACAATCAACAGTGGAAAATTCTGAAAGAGATGGGAATACCAGACCACCTGACCTGCCTCTTGAGAAATCTGTATGCAGGTCAGGAAGCAACAGTTAGAACTGGACGTGGAACAACAGACTGGTTCCAAATAGGAAAAGGAGTGTGTCAAGGCTGTATATTGTCACCCTGCTTATTTAACTTATATGCAGAGTACATCATAAGAAACACTGGACTGGAAGAAGCCCAAGCTGGAATCAAGGTTCCTGGGAGAAATATCAATAACCTCAGATATGCAGATGACACCACCCTTATGGCAGAAAGTGAAGAGGAGCTAAAAAGCCTCTTGTTGAAAGTGAAAGAGGAGAGTGGAAAAGTTGGCTTAAAGCTCAACATTTAGAAACAAAGATCATGGCATCCTGTCCCATCACTTCATGGGAAATAGATGGGAAAACAGTAGAAACAGTGTCAGACTTTATTTTCTTGGGCTCCAAAGTCACTGCAGATGGTGACTGCAGCCATGAAATTAAAAGACGCTTACTCCTTGGAAGAAAAGTTATGATCAACCTAGATAGTATATTCAAAAGCAGAGACATTACTTTGCCGACTAAGTCCGTCTAGTCAAGGCTATGGTTTTTCCTGTGGTCATGTATGGATGTGAGAGTTGGACTGTGAAGAAGGCTGAGCGCCGAAGAATTGATGCTTTTGAACTGTGGTGTTGGAGAAGACTCCTGAGAGTCCCTTGGACTGCAAGGAGATCCAACCAGTCCATTCTGAGGGAGATCAACCCTGGGATTTCTTTGGAAGGAATGATGCTAAAGCTGAAGCTCCAGTACTTTGGCCATCTCATGGGAAGTGCTGACTCATTGGAAAAGACCCTGATGCTGGGAGGGATTGGGGGCAGGAGGAGAAGGGGACGACCGAGGATGAGATGGCTGAATGGCATCACGGACTCAATGGATGTGAGTCTGAGTGAACTCTGGGAGTTGGTGATGGACAGGGAGGCCTGGCGTGCTGCGATTCATGGGGTCGCAAAGAGTCGGACACGACTGAGCAACTGAACTGAACTGAATTTTGAGAGGTAGAAGAAATGACTGTTGTTGAAAGAAAACATGTAAGGTGGTTCCATTAAGCATGTGATAATCCAGTTCAATTATCATATATTCAACAATCATCCAACGACCACTGCCATGTACAGGGTCATCTGTTGACCCTGAGGGCACCAGGATGAGGAAATACCTATGTTTTCCTCTAAAGAGATTCCACAGTAACAATAGCAACCACTTTATTTTGTCTAGCATTTTCATAGTTACACTAAACTCTCCCACATACCATTCATTGGATCTTTGCCAAGATTAAGAGACAGGTAGAACTCACAATGCCCATTTTACAGATGAGGCTCACAGAGTTTAACGACCTGTGTAAGCTACCGAGCAACGCCATGGCAATTTTCTCTGTCCTCCTTGATGTCCCTGAGCCCTGTGCTCTCTGCTCCCCGAGCAGGGCTCTCTGTCCCCTTTCCTCCTGTTTGCTTGTCTCCCATCATCTGGTCCCTCTGGGCTGGCGGGGTGCCAAGAGGAGGAATGATTGGTCTTCTGCTTCCCTTGGTCTTTTTCCATTCATCACCATCTTTATCATGTCTTCAGGATGTTGCTCTTGCTGAGAATTAATAGTACATGGACCCTGTAACATAGCTTATAAAGTGACTGAAAGGAAAAACAGGCTGTGAAGTAAAATCTTTTAGGAAGCAGGGATGGAGAGAAGGATGAGGCAGTGGAAGGAAAGGGACGAGATGGTAAGAATCCAGGCAATCAAGTGGGAAAAGTAAAAGCATCCAAGGATAGGGAGAAGGGAAGGGACCAGTTTGTCGGGGAAGGTGGCTGAATGAGGGACTTGATTAGAAGGGGAAGGGGGACTCCTTCAAGCCACCTCTGCATTCTGAGCCTTGAGTTATTTTGCTGTTATATTTTAATGTATTTTGGCTCTTTTTCTTTTCTCTCTCACCGCATTAGTGGTACCATTCAGACAGGAAAGAAAAAAAAATGGTAATAGTCAATTTAGGGGGAAAAAAGAAACCACACCCACAGGGAATAACCACCAGACGCCAGCACAAAGACACACTCGCCTTTTCGTATGAGTCTCCCTGCCAGCTGGTACGGAGCTGACACAGCTCTCCCTAAAAAGATCCCAGTAGGGAGGACTGGGGAAAAGGGCAGAAACAGGGGCACCAGAGGGCATGGTAGGGAGGCAACCGGGGGGGTTGGAGGGTCGGTCTGCAGCCTGTTGGAAGTGTCTGACTGCCTGTACTCCAGAGGCAGGGCTGCCATCTTCTGCCATGAGTTGGAAGAAGATGAGCCTGGAAGACAGATGTCCACAGGTGTTCTGGATGTCCGGGATGGATTTCCTGTCTGAGTTCCTGGCACTGTCACCGACATTTCCTTCCTCATGGCTTTGTTGTCTCTGTCATCACCTTTTGGTGCCCACTGCTTCAGACTTTCATTGCCAGCTGAGTAATCTTACTTATCCCTGGTGATGCCCTGTGCCCCAAAGGGCTTGTGACATGCCTGCTTAGAAATAAATGGACAGAGAGTAGAACAGTTTCTTGTTTCATTTTAAGATCTTATTATACTTTGTTGACTACACTACTATGGGTCTTTTTGATTAAATACATTATCAATGCATTTGTGATCATGATGGTGATAGTTTACATTTCTGAGCTTTTAGCTCAACCCAGCAACTCCCTAAACAAGCTGCAAACATTGTTGCATCTACTTTTAATAATTATCCTATGGATGGAGGAGTACCACCGTTATCATCATTTCATAGATGTGTAAATGGAGTCCTGAATGTGATCATTTGACTCAGCCATTGAGCAAGATTGGAAGCCATTAGAATGTTTTGAGCAGAAGAGTGACATGATATAGTTCATATATTTTAAAAGAATCGTTCTGACTGCTATGTGGACTTCAGAGGACAGAACAGATACTCAGAGGTTACTTAGAAAGTGAGAAATGATGATGGCATGGACCAAAGTGGAAACAGTGTAACTGATGAGAAGTGGTCATGTTTTCAATGATTTGAAAATGTGAATTTGAAATCAAAAATAAATTCTGATGAATTGGCTGTGGAGTGTGAGAAAAGGAAAGAAACTAGAGATGAAACTGTGGCTTTAGCCTGAGCAAATAGAGTATGAATTGCCTTTAATTGACACATACACACACAACTGCAGGAGGAGTGATGTCAAAGAGGAAGATCAGGATATTCGTTCTGGGCAGTTTAAGTTTGAGATGCCAGTTAGATCTCCAAGCTTTGGGGTTAAACATAGGTGTCAGGACTGGCTATATAAATGTGGGAATCACCATGTTATCATGGCTACTAAAGTTATCATGCTGAAGGAAATCACCAAGGGAATGACTGTAGGTAGAGAACAGATTAGGATTAAAGCCATGGGCACTCAAATGTTTAAAGTCAGGAGACTGAAGAAAAACCAGAAAAGAAGACCAAGAAAGATCCATCAGTGAGGCAAAAAGGAATCAAGAATGTTCTTTTGAGCCCTGGTAGCCTGTGGAAAATCCATGGATGGAGGAGCCTGGTAGGCTGCAGTCCATGGGGTCGCTAACAGTTGGACACGCCTGAGTGACTTCACTTTCACTTTTCACTCTCATGCACTGGAGAAGGAAATGGCAACCCACTCCAGTGTTCTTGCCTGGAGAATCCCAGGGATGGGGAAGCCTGTTGGGCTGCCATCTATGGGGTCACACAGAGTCAGACACAACTGAAGTGACTTAGTAATAGTAGTAGCCTGTGTACATGTTAAGTCGCTTCAGTTGTGTCTGACTCTGTGCGACCCTATGGACTGCAGCCTGCCAAGCTCCTCTGTCCATGGGACTCTCCAGGCAAGAATGTGGGAGTGGGTTGCCATAGCCTCCTCCAAGGCATCTTCCTGACCCTGGGATTGAACCCACATCTCTTAAGTCTCTTGCATTAGCAGGCAGGTTCTTCACTAGTGCCACTGGGAAGACCCTGGAAGCCTAGTGAAGGAGAAAAAGTGATGAATCCTATCAAATACTTCTAATAGATCAAATGAAATAAGGGTTGAAAATTAGAAGCTGGATTTAATGATATGTTGGTCACTGTTGACCTTGACAAGAGCAGTTTTATTAAAGACAGATAGAAAAAGCAAAAGCAGATTGGAAAATGTTCAAGAAGGAATAGAAGTTCAATTGAAACAGTGAATATAGATAAATATTTTCAGGGAGTTTTGTTTTAAAGGAAAATACAGAATTGAAAAAATGTCAGTAGATTGAGAAAGACATAGCTGTAAATTAAGGACAGTCTACTTTTTAATGTGGAAAAATTGCAGTATGTTTCGATATTAATGTGAACAGCCTGGTAGCGGGGAAGAATTAAGAAATAAGGAAATATGTGTGTGAGAGAAACGATTTTCTCTTGGTGATATTCTTGAGCAGTAAGAGGTGATGGGATCAGTGTCCATGGTTGGAGACTGGGTTTGGCTAGTGATAAACACTGTTCCAGCCTTCCCAGGTGGTGCAGTGGGAAGGAATCTATCTGCCAGTGCAGGAGGCTCAAGTTCAATCCCTGGGTCAGGAAGATCCACTGGAGTAGGAAATGGCAACCCACTCCAGTATTCTTGCCTCAGAAATTCCATGGACAGAGGAGCCTGGCTGGCTACAGTCTGCTGCTGCTGCTGCTACTGCTAAGTCGCTTCAGTCGTGTCCGACTCTGTGCGACCCCATAGACGGCAGCCCACCAGGCTTCCCCGTCCCTGGGATTCTCCAGGCAAGAACACTGGAGTGGGTTGCCATTTCCTTCTCCAATGCATGAAAGTGAAAAGTGAAAGTGAAGTCACTGAGTCGTGTCCAACTCTCAGCGACCCCATGGACTGCAGCCCACTAGGCTCCTCCATCCATGGGATTTTCCAGGCAAGAGTACTGGAGTGGGTGCCATTGCCTTCTCCAGCTACAGTCTATGGGGTCTCAAAAGAGTTGGACACATCTTAGCAACTAAACAACAAGAAAGCACTGTTCCTCAGTGCTCGCATAAAGGAGGGAAGAATAAGGGCTCAGGCATGAGTAGATTCAGCTTTATAAAAACTGTTCCACTTGCTCTCAGAGAAATAGGAAGAAAGATCATTATCTAAAAGTTGGGAAGAGGAAAGAGTTGTTGGAAGATTGAGAAGAGATGGTGTGAAGGATTAACTTATTAATGATTGTTGATCATTTTTATTGTTTTCTACATTTGACACTATTTTATGCCATGAAATATATCTTTTGTGTTGGATGCACAAACTTTTGCCAACAGTAAGCTCATGTGGTTGACATACTTGTTGCCTTTCACTGCATGCCACTGGCTTCCTATAGGGCCCAAGTATGATGCCTGTGGATTTGATAGCATCACAGGAAGACCTCATAAAGCTACTGCTGCAAAATACTCTTATGGCAAAGGGCATTTAGGGTGCAGGTATGAGAGTTGAATGGCATCCTCTTGGTCCTGGGCTCTTTTTTGGTTTTGGATTAATTGGGCATGTTGAAGTTAGGAGTCCTGTGGATTTCACAATGGTGGCTATGAAGCACAGCTTAAACAAAGATATAAAAGGCTGTAGGGAAAGGCAAAATTGAGAACGCAAATGCTTTGTAAGGAGACACTGCTGAGAGCAGCTGTTACTGCATTTTTAAAGTGCCACTTATTTTAATTGAGGGGCGATAGGGTAATAATACCGTTCAATAATGGTGCACCTTTGTGAGACCTCCCTATGCATGATGTAATGTGGCCCCACGTCTCCAAGGGAAAGAGCCAGGTAGAGCTGTCTTATTTCTGCAAAACAGGCAAATCTGGGTCATAGACTGAACGTGTTTCTCCCAAGAACATTCTTCCTCTAGATTCCAGATGGAGCCGTTCAAATAAGAGTGACCATGTAGAGTTACTTGCTGTCGGGTGGCTCTTCAGATAATAGAGGTCAGAAGTAATCAAGAGAGCAATCCACTGTGCATGTAAATGTATATCCAAGTAAATAGATTAAAAAGTAAATTTATCCCCAGGTAAATAGCTGTCAAATAGGGATATGTCAGAGATCAGGGCAAGGAAAAGTTATGAAAGCTACATAGAACAAGGAGCTCTAACCAAGAGTACAACGTAGAAACAGGACTATGGGATTTTAGGAATGCAAGAGACTTTAAGCTGATGTAGGTTGGGGTCTACTGAATTCCTTTTTCAGCTCCACGAAGTCCATTTCTGAAGTAAAGTGCCACCCCACCCCGCCCCCCAGCTATGGTCTTTCTGTACATGTTCTGTCAAGAGAAGAGCCAACTGGGATTGAAGTAGATGAATTGATATAGACAGTTGGATGGATGTGCTCAGGTAAGGAGTGAGGGTAGATAATTAGGTAGGTTGATCCTAAAAGTCATCTTGGTCCAGCAGTGCAAAGGGGAGCTCTTCCCTGACACAGTGAATTTAGGACCATATCAATGGCAAAGTGATTTCCTGTCTGAATTATCTAGACTGGGGCTTCTCAAAATTCATCTGCATGTGACTCACCTGGGGGAATCTTGTTAAAATGCAGATAATGCTTCAGTGGCTCTTGAGTGGACCCCAAGATTGTGCATTTCTTATAGGCAGACTGGTGGCATGGTGCCACTGATCTGAGGACCATGCACTTGGGTGGATAGGAGAGGAGAGGCAATTTCCAGGCTTTCATTTTGATATTAACTGCATTTACTTTCCAACTGATTGTTTGGCTGTATTCTCTTCTCTGGAGGAGAATTCATTTGCATGAGGTACTTCTAGCTAAGAGGGTCCTGGGGCTGCAGCACAGGAAGCAATGAACGTTTCTCTTTCTGGAGGGCATGGCTTAGAACATTCCATTCTCACCCGTGGCTCTGGAGCCCTCCAGGAGCTGCCGCCTCTGGTTGCTTGACCTTGCATGACTTTCGGTGAGTCACAACCTCTCCAGGCCTTGGGCTCCCCAGGTGATCGTCCCAATCTAGGGATCAAACTCAGATCTCCTGCATCGCAGGCAGGCACTTTCCTTTCTGAGTCATCAAGGAAGCCCCTTGTATGAGTAGGGGGTGGATATTTCCTGCTCCATTTATGTTCCAAGTGGAAGTGATTGTGTTAAACAATGGATGTGAAACTACCCTGCAAGGTAGAGAAACCTGTTCTGTAAAGTGTAAGTAGCCTTATCATCTTGTCATTTTTGCCCAGTATCCAAAATCTCAGCCTTTTCTTGTTTAGTATTTATTTATTGTCTGTGCTGGGTCTTCATTGCTATGCAGGCTTTTCTCTAGTTGTAGCAAGCAGCTTCCACTCTCACTGCGGTGACCTCCCTTGTTGCAGTTTGGGCTCTAGGGCACAGGGGTTTCAGTAGTAATGGTACATAGGCTTAGTCGCTCCAAGTCATGTAGCATCTTCCCAGACTAGGATGGAACCCATGTTCCCTGCATTGCTGCTGCTAAGTCGCTTTAGTCGTGTCTGACTCTGTGCGACCCCATAGAGTGTAGCCCACCAGGCTCTCCCATCCCTGAGATTCTCCAGGCAAGACACTGGAGTGGGTTGCTATTTCCTTCTCCAATGCATGAAAGTGAGAGGTGAAAGTGAAGTCACTCAGTCGTGTCCGACTCTTAGCGACCCCATGGACCGCAGCCCACCAGTCTCCTCCATCCATGGGATTTTCCAGGCAAGAGTACTGGAGTGGGGTGCCATTGCCTTCTTCGTCCCTGCATTGCTAGGCAGATTCTTAACCACTGAACCATCAAGGAAGTCCTCAGCTCCTAGCTCAGTGAAAGCACTTGATACATTTATAATGTGTGGTGCAGATACTGTTGCTGGTTAGTCGCTAAGTCATGTCTGACTCTTGGCAAACCCATTGACCGCAGCATGCCAGGCTTCCCTGTTGTTCACCATCTCTCAGAGTTTGCCCAGACTCATGTCTATTTGAGTCAGTGATGCCATCCAACGATTTCATCCTCTGTTGCCACCTTCTCCTCCTGCCCTCTGTCCTTCCCAGCATCGGGATCTTAATAGCATCGTGGTTATCACTGTGTTCTGGATGCTGTGTATTTCTTTATTTGGACTCATTTGCTGCTTTCAGAGATGAGGCACTGGTCCTCTCCATCTCCTTCCTTGTCATGTCTGATCTTTTCTGTGGTCACGCGGTCAGTCGCAGGACCTCAGAACCTAGATCACACTTGCAGGTGAGAATTGAGGTTGTGATGAATCATAGTTGTTCCACAAGCTACCATTTTTGAATCCTTAGAGCAGCAGCTAGATGTTTTATGGAAAACCCATATGTTTTTCTAATTTTCTCAGAATATGAAGTGCTATTTCCATTCCCCAGATGAGGCAGCAGGGGCCTCAGAGAGTTAAACTAGCTAGTTCAACACCACACAGCTGATTTGAAATGGCTATGGAATTTCAAGTCTTCAACTGTCTGACTTCAAAGCCTGACTCGAGTTCATCGAGAGAAACTAGTTTCTCCATCTTGTCCAGGGATTTTTACAGGAGACTCTAGTGATGAGCCTCATCCAGCACCTTGACTCTGACGACTCGGGGAAGCTAGGCGGTTGCCGATGGCACATGACACGTATTTGAAGCTACTCACCTCCATGTGATGAGGTCCAGATTTGGGAAAAGGAGAGCAGCCTTCTGGCTTTTTCCAAGGGAGAAGATTTCAGTAACAGAAGGAGAACAGTGTCCCTCCTAAGGGGGTAAGTCCATCTGTCACAAAGTTAATGAGACCTCCTATCAGGTAAGGGAGAGGTGACCTCCAATCCAAGGCTGAATACAAAGAGCCTAGAGCACAACCCAAGAGGAAGAGCTTAAGGAAATGCATGTAAATCAGATTCTCTATGGAAGGTCAGGGAGGCCAGTGTTCTTCCGGATATTTATCTTCCCAACACTAGTTTCCATCCTTGTCATGCTATCTGTATTTTTTAGGCACATTGCATTTGTCTTGCTCTTTGCAGACTTCCTTTGTGGGATGTGTTTTTTCCACAATAATTCTCAGAAGTGTTATTTCTATGATTTATTGCTCTTTGGTGTTTATCTTACTCTCCCAGTTTTACCTTTTCTTCAACCGTTGTCTAACATTTTCAAGTTTTCCTTTCTGGCTGGCCCAAATTTGTCTTATTTTCATATTTATTTCAGCATTCGTCTTGTTCTCGTAATGTTTCCTTCTCAGAATTTATCTTTCTTATTTTGAAAATATGTCCCAGAATATATCTTTTTTTCTCTCCCTTCCTTGGTCTTTATTTGTTTAATATTTTGCATTGTCTCTGCTTTGCTGTTAGCCAGGAATGGGGGCATTCTGCCCAGGCTGTTCTCCCTCTTGGTCGGCCAGCTGTTCCTGGGACATGTGAATGTGGATCGAGCAGGTTTGAGTCCAAGCATCTCAACTTTTCAATCCATACAAATGGGGGATATTAAAAGTCCAAGAGATAAACTGTGATCTCCACTTTATTTCAGCATAGCATTGAGAGTTGGCAAGAATGAATATTTAGTTTGAAGACAGTAAAAGGGACATTCCTGCAAACAGATACAGTCTGCTTTTCATTTCTCTTATCAGCTTGAGACGGAGAGCAAGGCACTTCAGGCATGTTTCTGTAATTTTCTTTTTGACAGATCTAGCCTGCCATAGGTTCCGCAGCAATGACTATAGTTATAACATCAGCATTTTCCTAGGTTTTAATGAACATGCAAATTTAGGTGCTGGACTCAAACGTGATGATAATTTTTTTTTTTTATCAAACATGATGATAATACCAATTATGGACATTAACATTTTCAAAGCTACATTTATGGCTTCAAGGCATATTCCTAGGACTTCTCTCCTTGACACACACAGTAATTGTGTAATTTAGGACTACGGTCCTGTTTATCATTGGGAAACTGAAACTCAAAGAGATCAAACAGCAGCTGGTAAGTAGAGGAGCCAGAATTTGAACCGGTTTCTTCTAATTTTCATCTTTGCGCTCTTACCCCAAATTGTGTTGCATTCATATAATTGCATGATTTTATTTGTTTAATCTTTTGGCCATGCCTCATGTGAGATCTTAGCTCCCCAACCAGGGATCAACCTGGCACCTTCAAGCATTGGTATTGTGGTATCTTAACCACTGGACCACCAAGGAAGCCTTTCATGTTTATTTTGATATGTGATATTAGGTATAATTTTTCAAATTATTTTTCATTCCTTGAATTTTCTTTTATGGACTTCGGGTTGCACTCAGTCTTTGTTTTTCCTCTATTTTCCCTGAGTCAGACTGTTCTCCTAAGCTTAGTAACTTTTTCTAGCCAATGTGACTGGCAAAGAATTGGAATGGGATGGATTGTGGCTGTTACTGGCTTCTATATCTTTTATAATATTTCCGATCTCTTTTCACGCTCTCCACTCCAGAAAGTACTTCATCCTTTTCTGATCATCCAGGGTTTTCTCCGTTGGCTGGCTGCAGGAATATCTCTGAGAGACAGAAGACTTTTAAAACAGTTCATTCAGAAAGCAGAACCCTTCTCTGCCCACAGTGACCAGATTGTAAAAGGTAAGCCTGCCTATCTGAGGATGGTGACTGCCCGGACCTGTGCTCCCTTTTGCTTTGTGCCTTTAAAACTCCCTGAGCCTGGACCTGCACTTTGACAGGGATCGGTCCTCTACCAGCGACCCTGCTGACGTTTAATAAATATCCAACTGCTGTCCTGCTATCCTTGAGTGGTTGAAAGGACCTGCATGCTGAGATCAGACCATTTAGTCCTGAGTATGTTTTTAACACTTGACCTTCCTCCGGGAACAACTGGGAGGGGAGTTCTGTCATCACGCCAACTGGGGCAGTAATGCTCAAACTCTTAGCACATCTGCCTAAATCTCTTATCATTTCAGAGTGAACCTGGCTGTGAATATCTCCTCCAGGCTGCTTCTGTTTTCCTAGCCATGCTGCATCTGGCTCCCATGCTCACCCTCCTGGTTCAGATCACACCCTCCTGATTCCACCTCTGGGCTCCTGATGTGATTCTGAAGAAGGCTGGAGAGGCTCCTGTCACGTCTCTCCCATCTCCTTTTCTCTTCTGTACATTTTATTGTGTCCCTTCCCCTCCCTCACTGTTGTCCCCTTTTCCTAAGAAGGGGCAGAGGTAGGAAAAAATGTCTTTCAACAAATAAAAACATATCCACAATTTAATATACTTTTGCTTACACCTCTGAACACTTTCTCCCCTAAATTCATCGTCTGAAGTTATTATTTTTCACTTTTGCTCCAGGAGTTGGTACCCATATATCTCTCCTAAGCCATCCATCATCTTCATCTACTCAATATCCATCTCCAAACCTAATTCAGAATTGTCCCTCAGGGGCCCAGAACCCTCCACAGAAATACTCCTTCTAGCATTTGTCTTGAGGCAGAAATAACTTTAAGCCTCAGCTTCCTTCTTCCTTCCTGTCTTCCTCTTCTTTTCGTTCATTTTTTCCTTTAACTCATTTATACCTTTAGCATTTCCCTGGTAGGCATATTGGTGGCTCAGATGGTAAAGAATCTGCCCCCAGTACAGGAGACCCTGGTTTGATCCCTGAGTCAGGAAGATCCCCTGGAGAAGGGAATGGCTACCCACTCCAGTATTCTTGTCTGGAGAGTTCTTGGACGAGGAGCCTGGTGGGCTACAGTCCACGGGGTTGCAAAAGAGCTGGACTTGATTTAGCGACTAAAGCATTCACTTTCACATACCTTTAGCATTTCCCTGGTCTTATGTATCAAAACTGATACTGAACCTCACAATGGTTTGTAAACTGAATGCAGAATAGACAGAACTGTACAATTTATATGTTGATATGTTGATTATGTGTGCTGTGTTTAGTCGCTCAGTCATGTCCAACTCTTTGCAACCTCATCGACTGGAGCCTGACAAGCTCCTCTGTCCATGGGAATTATCTAGGCAAGAATACTGGAGTGGGTTGCCATGCCCTCCTCTAGGGGAACTTCTCAACCCAAGGATCTATGTTGATTATATTTATATGCATATTATATTCAGGAATCTTAAATCTGATGGCTCCTTTTAACAGCCTGGTTGCATGAGCAAGTATTGAGAAAGACCGAGAGGACAGTCATATACCCGCATCCAAGAGCCAGTTCAGTTGAGTTCAGTTGCTCAGTCCTGTCCAACTCTTTGAGACCCCATGGACTGCAGCATGCCAGGCCTCCCTGTCCATCACCAACTCTCAGAGCCTACTCAAACTCATGTCTATTGTGTCGGTGATGCCATCCAACAATCTCATCCTCTGTCCTCTCCTTCTCCTGCCTTCAATCTTTCCCAGCATCAGGGTCTTTTCAAATGAGTTATTTCTTCCCATCAGGTGGCCAAAGTACTGGAATCTCAGCTTCAACATCAATCTTTCCAATGAATATTCAGCACTGATTTCCTTTAGGATGGACTGATTGGATCCCCTTGCTGTCCAAGTGACTCTCAAGAGTCTTCTTCAATACCACAGTTCAAAAGCATCAATTCTTTGGTGCTCAGCTTTCTTTATAGTCCAATTCTCACATCCATACTTGACTACTGGAAAAACCATAGCTTTGACTAATGGATCTTTATTGGCAAATAATGTCTGGTTTTGAATATGCTATCTAAGGTGGTCATAACTTTTCTTCCAAGGAGTAAGCGTCTTTTATTTCATGGCAGCAATCACCATCTGCAATGATTTTGCTGCTGCTGCTGCTGCTAAGTCACTTTAGTCATGTCCGACTCTGTGACCCCATAGATGGCAGCCCACCAGGCTCCCCCATCCCTGGGATTCTCCAGGCAAGAACACTGGAATGGGTTGCCATTTCCATCTCCAATACATGAAAGTGAAAGGTGAAAGTGAAGTCGCTCAGTCGTGTCCGACTCTTAGTGACCCCATGGCCTGCAGCCTACCAGGCTCCTCCATCCATGGGATTTTCCAAGCAAGAGTACTGGAGTGGGGTGCCATTGCCTTGAAGCCCCTCAAATAAAGCCTCTCACTCTTTCCACTGTTTCTCCATCTATTTGCCATGAAGTGATGGGACCAGAAGCCATTATCTTAGTTTTCTCAATGTTGAGCTTTAAGCCAACTTTTTCACTCTCCTCTTTTACTTTCATCAAGAGGCTCTTTAGTTTTTATTCACTTTCTGCCATAAGAGTGATGTCATTTGCATATCTGAGGTTATTGATATTTCTCCTGGCAATCTTGTGCTTCATCCAGCCCAGCATTTCTCATGATGTACTCTGCATATAAGTTAAATAAGAAGGGTGACAATATACAGCCTTGATGTCCTCCTTTCCTGATTTGAAACCAGTCTGTTGTTTCATGTCCACTTCTAACTCTTGCTTCCTGTCCTGCATACAGATTTCTCAAGAGGCAGGTCAGGTGGTCTGGTATTCCCGTCTCTTTAAGAATTTTCCACAGTTTGTTGTAATCCACAGAGTCAAATGCTTTGGCATAGTCAATAAAGCAGAAATAGATGTTGTTGTTTTTTTTCCTGGAATTCTCTTGCTTCTTCGATGATCCAATGGATGTTGGCAATTTGATCTCTGATTCTTCTGGCTTTTCTAAAACCAGCTTGAACATCAGGGAGTTCATGGTTCATGTATTGCTGAAGCCTGGCTTGGAGAATTTTGAGCATTACTTTGCTAGTGTGTGAGATGAGTGCAATTGTGTGGCAGTTTGAACATCTTTGGTGTTGCCTTTCTTTGGGATTGGAATGAAAACTGACCTTTTCCAGTCCTGTGGCCACTGCAGAATTTTCCAAATTTGCTGGCATATTGAGTGCAGCACTTTTACAGCATCATCTTTTAGGATTTGAAATAAAGCCCATTAGCAGTCATCAAAATGGACTGCAGATCATAACTGCATCATCATCAACACTGTGCAGGCCTGTTTCTCTTTGATTAACCTCATTCATCATCCCAGTGAATGGTCTCCCTGGTTATATGCTTTCTACAATGACTCTGTCACTCTTGCAGAGTGGAGAAAGAATGGGCTCCATAAAGAATGGGGCCCAATGCCCTGGTTTTACCCTTCCTTTTCCTTCTACCACAGTTAGCTTCTAAGAAAGGCTGAGTTATTAGTCATTTACTTCTTACTATATACCAAGGAATACTTGCATTTTATAAATATATCCCTAATTAGGAAGTGAAAGGCTTTGCTCCTTCTGAATAATTCTCAGGCAATAGGATTAAATGAAGGAGATCTTTTAAAGGAGATAATGAGCAAAATAAAAAGGCTTTTCTTGGACCCCTTAAGTCACCCTATTCTGGTGGTGGTGGTTTAGTTGTTAAGTGGTATTTGACTCTTTGCGACCCCATGGACTGTATGTAGTCCACCAGACTCCTCTGCCCATGGGATTTCCCAGCAAGAATACTGGAATAGGTTGCCATTTCTTTCTCCAAATTCACCCTGTTCTATGTATAAGTAGTTCAAGGCTGTAGTGCAGTGTTCTACCTGTTGTTTTAATCTGCACACCTCTCCTCTTTGTGGATTGCTGAATTGAGTTTCTTTGGAAATACTCAAGAGGTAACTTCTTTATGAAGCTTTGTCTGACTTTTCTCAGTAGAGTAAATTACTTCTAAGTTATTGGAGGGCTTTCCTGATGGCTCAGTGGTGAGTAATCTGCCTTCCAATGCAGAGGATGCAAGTTTGATCCCTGAGTCAGGAAGATTCCTAGGGGAAGGAAAAGGCAACCCACTTTAATATCTTGCCTGGGAAATCCCACGGACAGAGGAACCTGGCAGGCTGCAGTCCATGGGGGTCACAAAGAGTCAGACACAACTTAGCAGCTAAACAACAACAAATTAATGAGGGATGCTTTTTTTATATATATAATTTTACTTAGTACTGATTATTTTGTTTTGAGTTGTAGTTGCTTTTCACTGGATGCTAAGCAACTTGAGTAAGGATCTCTTATCTCCCTTTCCTCCTTTTCCTTCCCTTCCTACACATTTGTAGAAAATCCTCTACTGAAGGCTTGTGCTGACCTTGGCCTCAAGAGTAAAAATATAACAGGGTCTTGAGTTTAAAGAGTTCAGTTGTCATTGGGAAGACAGTCTTGTGCATAGAAAATTATAATGCAGTGTGATGGGGCTATGGCAGATATTGATTTGAGCTTTTTCACCAATTAATAGCAAAGTACTTCATCTCTGTATTGGGGATCACTATAGGAAAGGAAAGAATTCAATATTTTAAAGCTTTTTCTGCCTTTTTCTTTTATCCTAACCAACAACATTTGTGAATTAAAAACACGTTTTTTTTCTCCTTCAATTTTATAGTGGAGGTCAATCATTTTTTTATAAGCAGTTCACCTCTCTCTCCTGTGAAACTGATTTGAAATTCTATCCATGGGCAAGTATACCACTGAGTCCTATTATCCATGGGTCTGATCATGTGACCTAAGCCAAGCCAATCAGAATCTTTCTCTTGGAACTTCTTTTAAAATAAATCTAAGGAAAGAAAGCCTTACATATTGGCAGTAAAGACAGTGGCCATGGGTCCAACCTCAGGAAGAAACCGAGCATAGAAAAACACGGAGAGAACAAGAACCCAGCCAGTACCCAGTCTCTGGATAAGTCGACTTAGATCAGCTGCCAACCAAGCTCTATCTATGGTCTCGGTCAGTGACTTCCTCATTTTGCCTAAGTTGGTTTTAATTGAGTTCCTTGGAAAACAAAAGAATGTGACTCAAACAAGTTCTGACCTATTGGTTTTCCTCCCAATCTGCCGTATTTTACTTTCCAATTGCCCACTTCTTATCTTGAATACAAAGACACTCTTTCTTAAAGAAATTAAATATGTACTAAGGGTGTGTATTTTATATCATTTTTTCAGACTTTGTGTGAGGGCTTACATGAAATAGTGTATTATCATTTATTGATGATAGAGCTTCATTTGCCCCTTAAAGTGTTTGTGGGAAAATGGAATATGAGCAGGAGAATGTTTGGGTTTGATTTGTGGATTCTGAAAGAATTAGGCTTTTCAGCTTAGAAGACAAATATCTGATAGCATAGAAGCAGACATTTCAATATGTTTAATTACTCAGCCACAGAGAAGAGAGATCACAGGACATCCTCAGTTGACATTGAGAATAAGAGGAAGGGGGAGTGTGGAGCTTTAAAAAACCCAAAACTAACAATTATGCATATTTAAACAAATATTTCTAGCTTAACTGCTATCCTTTCTTTAGAACCACTGAGTCATTTACAGTAACTTACATAGCCTAATTTGAACATTAGATGCAAAACATTCTGAATTTATGATTACAGAAATGTAGTTTTATTATTATCATCTTCAACTCTACAAAGTTATTCAATTCTGGCTATTCGCTTTGTTCTATTTCAGGTATTGTCATGTATAAAGAAATATCAGTTAGTTCAGTTCAGTCGCTCAGTCGTGTCCGACTCTTTGCAACCCCATGAATCGAAGCACGCCAGGCCTCCCTGTCCATCACCAAGTCCCGGAGTTCACTCAGACTCACGTCCATTGAGTCCGTGATGCCATCCAGCCATCTCATCCTCGGTCGTCCCCTTCTCCTCCTGCCCCCATCCCTCCCAGCATCAGGGTCTTTTCCAATGAGTCAACTCTTCGCATAAGGTGGCCAAAGTACTGGAGCTTCAGTTTTAGCATCATTCCTTCCAAAGAAATCCCAGGGTTGATTTCCTTCAGAATGGACTGGTTGGATCTCCTTGCAGTCCAAGGGACTCTCAAGAGTCTTCTCCAACACCACAGTTCAAAAGCATCAATTCTTTGGTCCGGCAATCTTGATTCCAGCTTGTGTTTCTTCCAGTCCAGTGTTTCTCATGATGTACTCTGCATAGAAGTTAAATAAGCAGGGTGACAATATGCAGCCTTGATGTACTCCTTTTCCTATTTGGAACCAGTCTGTTGTTCCATGTCCAGTAAAGAGCAGTATTGCATAGGAACCTGGAATGTCAGGTCCATGAATCAAGGCAAATTGGAAGTGGTCAAACAAGAGATGGCAAGGGTGAACATTGACATTCTAGGAATCAGCAAATTAAAATGGACTGGAATGGGTGAATTTAACTCAGATGACTATTATATCTACTACTGTGGGCAGGAATCCCCCAGAAGAAATGGAGTAGCCATCATGGTCAACAAAAGAGTCCAGAATGCAGTACTTGGATGCAGTCTCAAAAATGACAGAATGATCTCTGTTCGTCTCCAAGGCAAACCATTCAATATCACAATTATCCAAATCTATGCCCCAACCAGTAATGCTGAAGAAGCTGAAGTTGAATGGTTTTATGAAGACCTCCAAGACCTTTTAGAACTAATACCCAAAGAAGATGTCCTTTTCATTATGGGGACTGGAATGCAAAAGTAGGAAGTCAAGAAACACCTGGAGTAACAGGCAAATTTGGCCTTGGAATGCGGAATGAAGCAGGCCAAAGACTAATAGAGTTTCGCCAAGAAAATGCACTGGTCATAACAAGCACCCTCTTCCAACAACACAAGAGAAGACTCTACACATGGACATCACCAGATGGTCAACACCGAAATCAGATTGATTATATTCTTTGAAGCCAAAGATGGAGAAGCTCTATACAGTCAACAAAGACAAGACTGGGAGCTGACTGTGGCTCAGATCATAAGCTACTGATTGCCAAATTCAGACTTAAATTGAAGAAAGTGGGCAACACCACTAGACCATTCAGGTATGACCTAAATCAAATCCCTTATGACTATACAGTGGAAGTGAGAAATAGATTTAAGGGTCTAGATCTGATAGATAGAGTGACTGATGAACTATAAAGAAATATAAGGAATGGTATTTGCTGCCATATTTCTTCCCATAGCATTGAGAAAACCAGGGCACTAAAAAAAAAAGATAAAAAAATTTGCAAGGCAGGTTAAACTAAGAGATAAAGAGATCTTAGCTGCAAAGGTGTTGGAAAGAGTGGCCCTGGGAAGCTACTGGAAGAGAAACCTGAAGAATAAGGCTTTGCTAGGCTGAATGCCACTTCATGGCAAATAGATGGGAAAAAAGTGAAAACAGTGGCACATTTTATTTTCTTGGACTCCAAAATCACTGTGGAGGTTGACTGCAGCCATGAAATTATAAGACACTTGCTCCTTGCGAGAAAAACTATGACAAACCTATACAGTGCATTAAAAAGCAGAGACATCACTTTGCCAACAAAGGTCCATATAGTCAAAGCTATGGTTTTTCCAGTAGTCACGTACGGATGTGAGAATTGGCCCATAAAGAAGGCTGAGTGCCAAAAACTTGATGCTTTTCAATTATGGTGTTAGAGAAGACTCTTGAGAGTCCCCTGGACCACAAAGAAATCACACCAGTCAACCCTAAAGGAAATCAACCTTAATATTCATTGGAAAGACTGATGCTGAAGCTGAAACTCCAATACTTTGGTCACCTGATGAGAAGAACAGATTCATTGGAAAGAACCTTGGTGCTGGGAAAGTTTCAGAGTAGGTGGGGAAAGAGGCAACAGAGGACGAGATGACTGGATTGCATCACTGACCCAATAGACATTAGTTTGAGCAAACTCTGGGAGACAGTGAAGGACAAGGAAGCCTGGTGTGCTGCAGTCCATGGGGTCACTAAGAATTGGACATGACTTAGAAACTGAACAGCAAAAACAAGGCAGAATGTAGGCGGAATGGCTCTTAGCTGGGGATAGTAAAACCTGGAGACGACTAGAATGAAGCTATCCATGGATTCTCTGGGACTAAGGAGAGGACTAATCTGACTGGAGCAAAGTACAGTCTTTGGATAATGGATTAATGAAAACTTATATTAGTGAGGCTGGATTGGGTCTGATTATTTAGCACCTTGAATACCAGGCTCAGTTACAAGGGCTTTACTACATAAAACAATTAACTTTTATCTTAAATAGTGACTGTGTGGCTCTGGGGAGGTGAACACAACCAGACATGTGCCCTCACCTCACGAGGCTTATAGGCTGGTGGCATATATAAAGACAATGAAACACACAACGTAACTAGCCAAATATAATTTAAATTGTGATGGAACAACAGACTGGTTCCAAATAGGAAAAGGAGTACATCAAGGCTGCATATTGTCACCCTGCTTATTTAACTTCTATGCAGAGTACATCATGAGAAACACTGGACTGGAAGAAACACAAGCTGGAATCAAGATTGCCGGGAGAAATATCAATAACCTCAGATACGCAGATGACACCACCCTTATGGCAGAAAGTGAAGAGGAGCTAAAAAGCCTCTTGATGAAAGTAAAAGAGGAGAGTGAAAAAGTTGGCTTAAAGCTCAACATTCAGAAAACGAAGATCATGGCATCTGGTCCCATCACTTCATGGGAAATAGATGGGGAAACAGTAGAAACAGTGTCAGACTTTATTTTCTTGGGCTCCAAAATCACTGCAGATGGTGACTGCAGCCATGAAATTAAAAGGCGCTTACTCCTTGGAAGAAAAGTTATGACCAACCTAGATAGCATATTCAAAAGCAGAAACATTACTTTGCCGACTAAGGTCCA
>SJXQ01006846.1:313402-342989 GCA_006408695.1 Aepyceros melampus
CTGGACTGGAAGAAACACAAGCTGGAATCAAGATTGCTGGGAGAAATATCAATAACCTCAGATATGCAGATGACACCACCCTTATGGCAGAAAGTGAGGAGGAGCTAAAAAGCCTCTTGTTGAAAGTGAAAGAGGAGAGTGGAAAAGTTGGCTTGAAGCTCAACATTCAGAAAACGAAGATCATGGCATCTGGCCCCATCACTTCATGGGAAATAGATGGGGAAACAGTAGAAACAGTGTCAGACTTTGTTTTTTTGGGCTCCAAAATCACTGCAGATGGTGACTGAAGCCATGAAATTAAAAGGCGCTTACTCCTTGGAAGAAAAGTTATGACCAACCTAGATAGCATATTCAAAAGCAGAGATATTACTTTGCCGACTAAGGTCCATCTAGTCAATGTTATGGTTTTTCCTGTGGTCATGTATGGATGTGAGAGTTGGACTGTAAAGAAGGCTGAGCGCCGAAGAATTGATGCTTTTGAACTGTGGTGTTGGAGAAGACTCTTGAGAGTCCCTTGGACTGCAAGGAGATCCAACCAGTCCATTCGGAAGGAGATCAACCCTGGGATTTCTTTGGAAGGAATGATGCTGAAGCTGAAACTCCAGTACTTTGGCCACCTCATGCAAAGAGTTGACTCACTGGAAAAGACTCTGATGCTGGGAGGGGTTGGGGGCAGGAGGAGAAGGGGATGACTGAGGATGAGATGGCTGGATGGCGTCACTGACTCCATGGGCGTGGGTTTGGGTGAACTCCGGGAGTTGGTGATGGACAGGGAGGCCTGGTGTGCTGCGATTCATGGGGTCGCAAAGAGTTGGACACGACTGAGCTACTGAACTGAACTGATACAATGAAAGGCTTCTTCCTTGAGAAAGGAATAAATGTATGCAATACAGAAAACACTGAATAGAAACGTGAGGAGGCAGTACATTTGAAGTTAAAATTGTGAAAGATAAGACAATTTCATATTATAAAGTCATAAAATAGAAATCATTATTATTAATATTAGAATCTGGTGGCAGTGAAGCAGAGGGTTTAAGAGGAAGCATGAGTTGTAAAGATACTCCTGGGTTCAAATTCCAGCTATGCTACTCAACAGACTAGAAGACCAATCAATGTAGAATTCTAAGAGTACCTACTTTCATAAGATTGTCAGTACAAACTAAATGAGAATATAAAGGACTTAGAACAGAGGTAGAGAGTAAGGACACAATGAATACTAGCTGGTAATTATGATTACTATTATTAATTTTTAAACTATTATTAGCTTTCTTTCTAAAGCAGTATATATATATATATATATAATAAATGTTTGTATCTCTCAAATTAAAAAAAAATAGAGTGTAAGATCCATAACAATATTTTATCTTTTAAAGTTTAGAAATTTTAAAAAAGTTCTAACATTAAGGATGGGTCTCCTTTTAAACTAATGACATCCTCTGGTATGGCACAAATTAGGACTTCTCAGAAGAGTGCTGCAATAACAGTTTCATCATTTTCTTTATGATGTGACTTTCACTTCCTTTTACTGTTTCCATGAACTTTATGTTATGTCAATCTTTTACCAGTCATGTCACATGTCAGAATCTTTCTTCAAATCTTTCTAGTTTAATAATCTAAAAGAATTTAAACCATATAGAAACTTTCAGAACTTTTTAAAGTTGATTGCTATTAATAGCCCCAAAGAGTTTAAGTTCCTTTATTAATATCTCTGCCTAATGCTAACATTCTAATACACAATAAAAGAATTTATATATTAAAAAAAAAAAACCAACTACACTGTCTATGAAATAAAGCATGCTAAGCTTTCACTAGTAACAACATTCTTAATAATAAAAAGATGCAGTGGCAATATAATGCTGTAATCAAAACAGGACAACATAAATACATACATGTTGTTGTTTAGTTGGTAAGTCATGTCCGACTCTTGTGGTCCCATGGACCACAGCCCATCAGGCTCCTCTGTTCATGGGATTTCCCAGGCAAGAATACTGAAGTGGACTGTCATTTCCTTCTTCTGCTATCTTCCCGACCCAGGGATCAAACCTGTGTCTTCGGCATTGGCAGGTGGATTCTTTATTACTGAGCCACCAGGGAAGCCCCATCTACATACACATTTTTATTTATATCCAACTAGTTCAGAATCTACTATCCTGAATCTACAGAATTCTCACCAAGTTAAAATACACAAAATAATTTCTTTCAAGATATTACTATATTGTAAGTTTCTGGATAATATCTATAGTACCTTAAAAATATCTATAGTACCTTAAAAATATGTACTCATGTATATAAAATTAAGCAACCCCCCAAATCAGGCCCTCAGCCAGCAATTCCCATGAACATAAAAGCTTTTTCATGTATACCTTAGTAAAATAAATCCATGACAAATAAGGAATTAATGGCAATTAATTCAGTTCTATAAATGTGTTTAATACTTTTTAAAAGTCCTTTTCAAATTATTCTAGAGTTTCATGTTACATTATTCAATTTTAACTGTTTTTATCTTACCTATATCATAGTTCTTAGAATCCTGTATCTGTAAGTTGTTTGTGAGAAAATTTTTTAATTGTAAATTTCTATTTAATTCATTATATCATATAATAATTGTTTTTAGGAAATGAAGAGTAGCATTGAAAAAAGACATCAAAAAATAGCTAATTTTTGATGTGCATTCATTTGTGTTAGTTGCTCAGCCATGTCTGACTCTTTGTGACCCCTATGTACTATGCCAGGCTCTTCTGTCCATGGAATTCTCCAGACAAGATTATTGAAGTAGGTAGTCATTCCCTTCTCCAGGGGGTTCTCCTGACCCAGGCATTGAACCTGGGTCTCCTGCATTACAGGCAGATTCTTTACCATCTGAACCACCAGGAAGCAAATTTATTACAATTTATTTTTTTCTTACACCCCTGAACATCATTGAATATTTCTTTCCTCATTATACAGAAAAGATAAATGAGAAAAATCATTTTGCTGTTTCTAAAAAACTTTTACTACACTGGAGTGAAAAGGAACCATGCCATCTGTTATGTTCTACTAGAACTGGAAAGAAGTTGAAACCCTCTTGAGCAATCATACCAAGAGGCCCTGAAGAAGGCTTCCAGTCAGTCCCATGCTTAAAGCAAGGGATGGATAATCTCAAGCTATATGGCGGCATCTGAACTACAAATAAAGTTGTTTCTCACCATTTTCACCCTACTAGTCTAGCTTCCTATTTAAAATCAGTCTAACTATAAATACTTTAACCATCTAAATTCCTAAAACTTGTGACAAATGAGTATGATATTTGGTTATACTTAATTTTGTACACATACAATATCTAATGATGTCTTTTTACATGCTCTTAGACATTTGGAAACATGTTTCTTGACTTGTCACTTTACCTCTCACCAAGAACTTATTGTTATCAGTGAATTAAACAATCTTAGAAGTGTCAAAAGAGCAACCAGAGAGTAGGCCCCTTCTCAGACTTGTGGTTTTTCCATCCAATCACCTTAAAGTAACCAATATAAAACATCATCTGACAGGCTACGGCAACCCTAGCAAGGGGAAACAAGCTGTCATTACTTAGCTCAGATGACTAAACAATGCTTTCCACAGAAAATATCTACCACAGAGTTAAGGCATGACACAGAAATCCAAGATGTTTATGAATTTTATCAGAATTACCTGGCAGTTACTTCAGTTCTTTACTGTGATTTAAGCTTGGTCTCTGATTAAGATATGCTATATAATAAAAGGAATTCCCATTCAATTTCCCCCTCCTTTCCTCATCTTCATCTCCTTAGGAATAAACCATTTTTATTAATTAATTATAAAATGTACCACTACTCAAGACTGGAAGCCATAGTACTACATTCACTACACAGATTCAGCAATACAATAAGCTTACAACAAGCTCACCATTAAATATTTCAGGAGTTTACAGATACTATTTTCAAAATCTCAAGTTCATCATTTTTAAATCACGAAAACAATTTTCTTGCTAATTTACCACACTGGTAGTAACAATCCTGTAACACTTATTGAGCAACACTATTTGCAAGGCATTGTGTAACAAATACAATGCTAAAAACTTTAATATTCTACTAGCTCACATTATCTGATAACTTTGGTAACTCTCAGGTAAGAAAAAAATAAGCCATTTTGAAGGAACTCACAACCTTTTTCTACAATACATTCTTTGTTTTAAGGTTCTCTGCTATAAATATGGACAGGGAGTCCTGGCATGCGGGTCTCAAAGAGTCGGACACGACTGAGCGACTGAACTGAACTGATCCTGTAAAATCTAATATTGAGAGTAGAGGGTAGGTTCAAATCCCAAAAGTGCGACTGCAAAAAGATGCATGTTTGATTATAATGCTACAGATGTCACATATCCAGGACAACTGAAGCATTTCGGTCGCTGAGGGATAAAACTGCCTCTTGGTCATAGATTTAGGTGACACAGCATGTGACCCATTGTCTCTAAACAAAACATGTGTGCAGCTGCATTTTCCAGTCAAGAAAGGGAAAGGGAGGGGAGGACACAATACAAAAGGGTCAAAGATTTGTCTCATAGGGAAACTGTTTTCCAAATAGTGATTTTTAAAAAAAAGAAAATTGAATGAGGGAAAAACCTTTAACCAACTCGTGCTAAATGGCAGAAAACACTAAAATCGGGGAGGGGAGGGGAAACTGGTGTGGTAATCTTCCACCCACTCCACTTATCTCCTAAATCGACTTGCCCAGATACATTGTGTAAACCATGGTTCAAATACCACTTCTATCTGAAAAATTTTGTGCTCTTTGTACACAGTATAGAGTTTTCATACACACTGTTGCGGCACTTGTCTTTAAAAAATTAAATTAAAAAAATGGTCTCAGTTGTTCATTTCTTTCTTGGAGAAGTAAAAATGAAGCAATAGCTTTGTAAGTTAAAAAAAAAGAGAAAGGTGTTGTTAGCTTCTAACCAGTAAAGAAATCCCAAATTACCCTTTTTTAAAATGAACCCTAGCACATAACCTGCCTTTCACAGAGAAACACTGGTTTCAAAAAATAGTTCTACAATAGATCTAAGTTGAGTGAAAATTTTCTCTGTTGAGAAAAATAGGTATTTCTAACTCTTGGATGCAAGGAGATCCAACCAGTCCACTCTAAAGGAGATCAGTCCTGGGTGTTCTTTGGAAGGACTGATGTATAAGCTGAAACTCCAATACTTTGGCCACCTCATGCAAAGAGTTGACTCATTGGAAAAAGACTCTGATGCTGGGAGGGATTGGGGGCAGGAGGGGAAGGGGACAACAGAAGATGAGATGGCTGGGTGGCATCACCAACTCAATGGACCTGAGTATGAGTGAACTCCAGGAATTGGGGACGGACAGGGAGGCCTGGCATGCTGCGATTCATGGGTCGCAAACAGTCAGACACAACTGAGCGACTGAACTGAACTGAATAAATGCTTTTAAAGGCTTCCCTGGTGGCTCAGACGATAAAGAATCTGCCTGCAATGCAAGAGGCCTGGGTTTGATTCCTCAGTTGGGAAAATCCCCTGGAGAAGGGAAAGCTACCCGCTCCAGAATTCTTGCCTGGAGAATTCCATGGACAGTTGGAGCCTGGTGGGACTGTGAGTTCCAGTCCACCGGGTTGAAAAGAATCAGACAAGGTGATGACAAAATAATTTGTAACTTCTATTAGTATCTAAAACACAGCTCGAGTTTATCTTACATGTTAGGAAACATAGAAAAAAAAGCACTACTAGCTTTTGGTGTATATCTAGCTTAGAAGACCCATCTTCTCAACCTTTGGGATGACGATCAATGTCATGTCTGAAGAAAAGTGCATTAGAAGCTGAAACAGTACAGAAAAGTAAACAAAACACAAATGGAAGGAAATACCTTTACCATGTAGAATGAGAAGTATTATCACCATATTGTAACCAGGAAGCCAACCAGCACTTCAGTTTTTCGATAGTGCTGTAACTGTACTTGAAAAGCTATTTTGAAAGGAACAAAGTTTCAGAAAACTGAAAAATCAACAGATCAAATGTCCTAAAGTAAAAAGATAAATTTGGTTGGCATGGGAATACAAACAAGTGGTATTCTTTGTCACCAAAATTTACTTATGGGTAATATGGCTTTCAGTGCTTTGAATATAAGCCATAATTAGTCAGCCATGCAGTAAGTATACAGTAAATTAAATTGTTCCACTGAAAATAAGCATCTTTTAAAAGCACATTCATGATCAAAATAAATTTAATAAAGGCAAACAGTGATATCTTACATTACTAATGCCCCCATAACAAATTTGGAAAGCAAAATTAGAACTTAAGACTGTATACGGCTGATTTAATATACTGATTTTTTATGTAATTCTAAAAACAATACAGGGGCTCCCCTGGCGGTTCAGTGGTAAAGAATTTGCCTATCAGTGCAGGAGACACAGCTTCAATCCCGGATCCAGGAAGATCTGAATATAAGCCATAATTAGTCAGCCATGCAGTAAGTATACAGTAAATTAAATTGTTCCACTGAAAATAAGCATCTTTTAAAAGCACATTCATGATCAAAATAAATTTAATAAAGGCAAACAGTGATATCTTACATTACTAATGCCCCCATAACAAATTTGGAAAGCAAAATTAGAACTTAAGACTGTATACGGCTGATTTAATATACTGATTTTTTATGTAATTCTAAAAACAATACAGGGGCTCCCCTGGCGGTTCAGTGGTAAAGAATTTACCTATCAGTGCAGGAGACACAGCTTCAATCCCGGATCCAGGAAGATCACACACACACAACTAAGCTTGTGTACCACAACTACCTTAGCTGGTCCCGGAGTGCCGGGAGCCTCAACCACTGAGGCCACATGCAGTAACTGCTGCAGCTCGGGCTCCCCAGAGCCTGTGCTCCACAACAAGAGAAGCCACTGCAATAAGGAGCCCGCACACAACTAGAGAGGAGCCCCTGTCCTCCACAACTAAAGAAAAGCCCATGTAGCGTCGAGGACCCAGCACAGTCAAAAATAAACAGGTAAATAAAAACAAACACCCCCACAAAAGTTAACATAAAATTAAGTCTTCTTTAAAATAGGACCAAACTAATCTTATATAAACACTTACTGAAGTCAGATACATTTATGTTAAATTATTACAGATATATGTTATTAAATAGAATATCTGCTTTCTCCTGCAACATCTGGATTGTTTACCCTCCCTACCACTATTCAGCAAAACCCTAATATTTATGGCCTCATTTAATGACAATTCCTCCATGTAATTCCCACCTGAACTTCTCTTATGGATTTTCAGTCTCTCTTAACAATGTTCTAAATGTGTTTATATGTCCTCTTTTTACGGTAGTTATTTGGTCAACAGCGCAAAAGAAATAATCAGCATGAAATCCCTTTATAAACACTAAAGTTCTATATTATAAAGTAAATAAAAAACTAATAAAACCCAGAAGAGACTAGGAAATAATGGGCGCAATACACCTAAGAAGAATACTTCAAGCAAGTACAACTTGGTTCTAACTTGCTGCCAACTAGACAAGAAACACAAAGGTAAAATTATATTTAAATTATACTGCAATGATAATATTACGTTAGATACTATGTTCCACTATGCTCTGTGATCTTTTCACTTCCTAAATTTCACTTCTCTACTTAAGAAATTTATCACAAAAGAAAACTTTAAGACATCAATTATTTTAATTCCATGTGAACAATATGCTATTTTGAAGTTGCAATTAAAGGAAGCCTACTGTTAATCCATTTGTATAAAGAACTACCAAAGGAAAAGTCTGGCAAAATGGGGAAAATGAGTTATTAAAGGTACTGACACAGCATTAATAAACCCCCATTATGACTATAAAATCCACCTCACTCAATCCCATTCCTTGGGGAAACTTCTTACTCTGTGTTTCCACCGAACTAGAATCTATGTCTAGAAGTGCATGTCTCATACTGCAATTATTTACTTACATGCATCTGATTCTTAGTATTTAACCCATTTTTGCTCCATAATTTAAGAATGGTTCTAGGTGTATCACTGTATGGTAACCTAAATGTAGGTTAGCTTTTAAATACTGGAAAAAGCTAAAGCATTAAAAGTCAAAGCACAAACACTTGTATATGTGCAACAGAAAGGCAAGCCCATGACTCTTTCACAATTTCCCGAAGGATCTTAATAGATTCTTAAAGATTCTCTTAATTACAAAGAAATAATCATGGCAAAACAACAGGTTCAGAATTTGTAACATGTACCTACAATCAGTGGACAGCACCAAGTGGCAATAATTTCAGAAGAAATTAAAGTTTTTTGTCAAGATTTGAGGGGAAAAAGACATGCACGCTCCCCAAATTAAATTAGGAAAAGGATTTTGAGAAGATGGTAACTTTGGTGGTAACAAATTTTGATTCCCTGAAAATCTTCACATAAAAACAGAGTGAGCAACTAGAGAGCAAACCCCAAACTCACGAGTAATACAGATATCTACAAAACTATGTTTAACAAAGTCTCCCCACCAACCTCAAAATACAAAGGGCTTAAACAAATCACCAACAGTCCACAGTCTTACTTTCTGTCAGTGTCTGGGTGAGAGAAGACAGAGGGAAGCAAGGAGGGACTTGAGAACAAAACGACCTGGAAACTACTAACAGGTGGTTTGTACTGAACGAAAGCTGAAACTAAATGCAAGGAGACTACAGTAAGGCTATAGTTCCTATAAGCATGGAACAATCTAGTGCCTTTGAGCATTCAAAACTTGACATTTGGGGCTCTCTTCTAAGACAAACTCTAAGCTTAAGAGGAAGTACTAGGAATGGCAAAAAAAATTAAGCAGCATAGGGAAAAAAGAGATAAAAGAGAGTCCAGACAGAATACCAGAGTAGAACAGAGCTGGGAAATCTCAGAAAGCCATTCACCATTTTTAAAATAATGAACAACAATAAAAAAAACAGGAATGTGAAGTTAAAAGAGCTATCAGAACCAAGCCTCCTCCTAGAAGCTCAAGAAAACTAGTTTCATGTAAAGAAATGATGAAAAGAGTTGAGGAAGAATATCACACAACGTTACAATAAGAGAAACAGAAAAACAGTTAAATTCGGAAGCAGGGGGGAAACAGGGACTGTGGGTAAAAGTTTCCATCACACAAAATGAATATGTTCAATACTAGAGCTGTGCTGTACAACAGAGCTTCTATAGTTAACAATACTGTATTGTACACTTAAAATTTTAACAGGGTAGATTTCATGTTAAATGTTCTTACTACAGTCAAATACAAAAATGAGCTTAAAAGTTACATAAGACATGAAAAAAAAAACATATATCAGAATTAGAAAAGCTCAGAAATAAAACAACAGAGCTCAAGAAAGAATCTGAAATAAAAGAGGGGAAAAAAAAAACCTGTTTCAGAAATGAAGACCTAAGTAAAGAGAAAAAATAAACATACAAAGCCTTAAGAGAAACAGAGGATGAAAAGGAAGAAAAGTTAATCAGAAAGAAATAAAGAGGAAGCAGGCTACCCATATTGTATAAGAATACATGGTTGGGAAACTTAAGTGATTTTCAGAAAAGCTGGAATACTGGTTACTTTTTGAAGAAAAGGAGTTATGCTTTGGAATAGGCATGTAAGAGGGCATCTCAAGTGGCTGGCAAAAGTCTGTTCCTTAACGTGAAAGATGGTGACATGAGGGTTGGCCTTAGAATAATTCACTAAGCTACACATTTCTTGGGTGGTTTTTATCATCTACATTTTAACAGTAAAAAGCATTAAAAATTTTAGAAAATAAAAAACTATCAGTTCAGTTCAGTTGCTCAGTCGTGTCTCTTCGCGACCCCATGGACTGCAGCATGCCAGGCTTCCCTGTCAAACACCATCTCCCAGAGCTTGCTTAAACTCATGTCCATCGAGTCAGTGATGCCATTCAACCATCTCATCCTCTGTCATCCCCTTCTTCTCCTGCCTTCAATCTTTCCCAGCATCAGGGTCTTTTCTAATCAGTTTTTCTCGTCAGGTGGCCAAAGTACTGGAGTTTCAGCTTTAGCATCAGTTTTTCCATGAATACCCAGGACTGATCTCCTTTAGAATGGACTGGTTGGATCTCCTTGCAGTCCAAGGGACTCTCAAGAGTCTTCTCCAACACCACAGTTCAAAAGCATCAATTTTCCGGCACTCAGCTTTCTTTATGGTCCGACTCTCACATCCATACATGACTACTGGAAAAACTGTAGCTTTGACTAGACAGGCCTTTGTCAGCAAAGTGATGTCTCTGCTTTTCTAACATGCTTTCTAGGTGGACATAGCTTTTCTTCCAAGGAGCAAGCGCCTTTTAATTTCATGGCTGCAGTCGCCATCTGCAGTGATTTTAGAGCCCAGGAAAATAAAGTCTGTCACTGTTCCCACTGTTTCCCTATCTATTTGCCATGAAGTGATGGGACCAGATGCCATGATCTCCATGCATTGGAGAAGGAAATGGCAACCCACTCCTGTGTTCTTGCCTGGAGAATCCCAGGGACGGGGAAGCCTGGTGGGCTACCGTCTATGGGATCACACAGATTTGGACACAACTGAAGTGTTTTTATGTTACTACTTCTAGCTATCAGTACAAAACATAGTAACAAAAACATCTTGGAATAACCTTCAAAATGACTTAATAAAATTACAGGACAAACCAAGAGACAGGCTTCCCAGTGTTTCATCCTGATGTTTAGCAACCAGGATAATGAATTTAAAAGTCCGCCATCTTATTATACAGAACTGATGTGATCTGTTTTTCACATGTAACACATGCTCTAAAAGTATTTGACATTTACTCATTCTTAGGATAAATTGCAATACTTAAAACATACAAAAGATTTTTTCCATTGAGATATACTCTAAAACTGCCAAGAAAACTCACCTTTGAGAAAAACAAACATGGTAATTTAAAAAATAAACATAATTAAACTCAACAAGCATTCACTCAGCATATGCTGTGTGTGCATGTGTGCTAAGTCACTTCAGTCATGTCTGAATCTTTGTGACCCTATGTACTGTAGCCTGCCCGGCTCCTCTGACCATGGGATTCTCCAGGCAAGAATACTGGAGTGGGTTGCCGTGACCTCTTCCAAGGGATCTTCCCCACCCAGGGATCAAACTAGTGTCTCCTGCACTGGCAGGCAGGTTCTTTACCGCTAGTGCCACCTGGGAAGCCCATGTTATGTATGAGGTGTTTACAATTCAGTTGAAGAAATAAGTAACACAGATAAGAGAAAGCTATATACAGTAAGTGCTTTGAGAAAGGTACAAAGTACCATGGAAGAAAAGGACAGAAGAAAAAAGGACATCCCGCTTGCTTAGTATTTTAACCAGATGCCTCTCATACTCCTCCAATTTATCTTCCCCAATACTGGCAGAATGATCTTTCAAAGACCCCAAATCCTCTTTTTAAAAGGGGATTTTTTTCCCCCTTTTTAAAAGGGATTTCACAAAATAACAGTACACAGCAGACAATTCAAAAGCCTTACAAGAACCAGGCAGGCAACAAACATGTAAAGCTGGTCTTCTGTAAGAAAGATGGAGACTGCCAAAAGAGGGCAGTTACTTTAAGTTTCAGCCAATCAAAACTATGAAACCAATGCTGCCACAATATTCATTTTTTCCAAGGGACAAAAGAACTCTAGATTTTTGTGTGAAATGCACCAACATGTAAATATTGGCAAATAGGGGGGGAAAAGGTGTTTTGGTTTTTTTTTTTTTTTATATTTCAAGCCCAACAAAACACAGCTGGAGGTAAAGGTTGCAAACTTTGGCTTAGAGAAATACTAACATTCCAATAAAGGGCCCCTACTGTCCTCAAAATTCAATAATGGTTGTCTTCAAATTCAAAGGAAAAAAATGAACAATTTTCTCATAGGGATTGGGGGCAGGAGGAGAAAGGGACGACCGAGGATGAGATGGCTGGATGGCATCATAGACTCAATGGACGTGAGTCTGAGTGAACTCCGGGAGTTGGTGATGGACAGGGAGGCCTGGCGTACTGCGATTCATGGGGTCGCAAAGAGTAGGACACGACTGCGCGACTGAACTGAACTGAACCATTAGTCTGCTGGCAACAGCAAAAACGCAAGAAAAAATAGAAAAGGAACATTTGATAGTCACCTTAAAACTGCTTCACCTTTTTTTGGCTGTGATCAACAGTTATGCTCACACCATTTTATACTATATACTTGTTACATGGTCAAATTTTCTGTTCCTAAAATTGTTTCTAGATTATATGATAGAATCAAATATATTAATATATCTGTTCTTTAGCAAAAGAATGCCATGAGACTTCAGAAAAACCACGGCCCTAATAAATCTAAAATCTTTAGCATGGTGGGTGACAAATCCATACAAAATCTGGCTTCTGTTTGCACTATTTCACACCACCCAAGCTTCCTGAATATCCAGTGCTCTTTTACTACTTAAGATGTATTTCAGGCTCTCCACCCTATGTTTCAGAGACTCAAAGTTCTCTCTCTAGGAGCCTTCCTTGAATTATTTAATTTTTCCAATCATGCTTCCTCAGCATCTATTTAGAGTCCTATTACAGAACTTGGGCTTCCCTGGTGGCTCAGACATATAGAACTTACTTGCTACTTCTGATTATTCATCATTATTTGCTTACCCTTCTAATTCAGGCACTAGACCAGTAGTTTTCGAACTTTTGATGCTATCTCACAATAAGAAATACATTTTTATAAGAGAACCATGACATGCTTACATATATAACTGAAACAAAATGAAATAACACTTTTACCCTTACCATATACAACACACTCACATTTTTTATTTGATTGTATTTTTTAAGAAATATTGGTCACAATTTACTATATTGATTCTCTATCATCCATTTAAGAAATGCTGTACTAGAATATAAATCCTTGTAAGCAGAACAAAAATACGTTCATTTTTATTCTCTGCCACATACCATAACATTTTGTAAGCAAATGTTTAAATGAGTAAGTAAAGCAGCATTCTGTACTAGAAAAGTAAAAGAGTAATAAGGCTTTGAAGTCAAGCAGACCCATCACCTACCAACTTACTTATGCAGTCTCTGACAAATGACTTCACCTCCTTACATCCCAAGGAATAACACTACTTCTTTAATTCACTGTGACAACAAAGTGGTGGCCTTCATATCACAGAATGTGCTACGTCACTTCATTCCTGTTTGATTCTGTGTGACACTACGGGCTGTAGCCTGCCAGGCTCCTCTGTCCATGGGATTCTCCAGGCAAGAATACTGGAGTGGGTTGTCATGCCCTCCTTCAGGGGCTTTTGCCAATCCAGGGATCAAACCTGTGTCTCCTGCATTGGAAGGCAGGTTCTTTTACCACAGAGCCACCTGGGCACAGAATAAGCATTGTATAAATATTAGTTTGCTTTCTCTAAACTGTATTCTTCCTTATTTTTTCCTGGGAAAGAAACATCTATCTCATCCTGGCAAACATCCATTTTTCAAAGACTTAAGGTCATAGTACAAAGAATATGAAATTTTAAAATCTGACAGACCTGGGTTCAAACACCCAGCTCGGTATTTACATAACTTCTGTTTCTTTATAAGAATAAAATATGTCCTGTCCAGTCATTATGGATAACTATATATTCATGTGTCTAATATAATACCATGTCAGAATATAGCAGGCACTTGATAAAAGGTAGGAATTGTTGCTATGATTATTAGTAAGTGTTGCTCACTCAGCATAGATGAAGAATTTAACCTAAACTTTTAAGGAAGAATTGGACAGAAAGTTAGGGCAGACAGATGGAACAATACAATCTCAATTTACAAGAAATCTCTTCCTTTTTTCCTATATTTCCTCTTTTAAGACAAATAAACCACAAGGATGTAAGTTCATCAGTTTCCTCAATTCTCTACTTCTAAGGTTATACAAAAAATTCAAAATAACAGTACTCTGTGTCAAAATTCTAATTTAAATAATAAATTATGCTCAGTCAGCTGAACATTATAAAATGTGAAAAGTGTAAATGTATTAGCAATGCATTTTAGAGAGAATTTCAATAAGAGTTCAACGTAAAAATGCTTTCAGTTAACCCAGTTAAACAGAAAAAATTAACTGAAATTCTTATTCAACATTATCTTTCAAAGCACTTCTGAGGGGAAAAAAAACTCTAAGTGGCAAAAGCAGCAAATATCTATAAAAATACAATCAAGAAATCAAAAATTTTCTTATACAATGTGCAAACTTGATAAGATACTGCTAAGTCACTTCAGTCGTGTCCGACTCTGTGTGACCCCATAGACGGCAGCCCACCAGGCTCCCCCATCCCTGGGATTCTCCAGGTAAGAATACTGGAGTGGGCTGCCATTTCCTTCTCTAATGCATGAAAGTGAAAATGAAAGTGAAGTCGCTCAGTCGTGTCCGACTCTTGGCGACCCCATGGACTGCAGCCTACCAGGCTCCTCTGTCCATGGGATTTTCCAGGCAAGAGTACTGGAGTGGGGTGCCATTGCCTTCTCTGATAAGATAAGAGGATAATTAATGATAATTAAACTATTCTGCTAACTTAACAATACTACACCTACTTAGAGAGAATCAAAATAATTTTCCATTATTCATGTTGGTGGCAAAAAGATGGCTATTTTAATAGCATACATATTTAACTTTTACAATAACAGCATATTTCTACATGGCTACTTAGCTTTATTTAGCCTTTTAGGCTTACAGTAATACGATGTTTACAACTGTCAATGAAATAAGACCTATATAGGTGAGCAGATATATTCTATGTTATGTTCATATCAGGCTGACTCCAAAAGAGTAGAATGATGTCTCTTGTTCACCACAAGAGATATACTTAAATACAGTAGATGCTCGATATACTTAAATACAGTAGATGCTTGATAAATATGTGTCCAAGTTTAATGTTTAGTTATGGACAGGAAAATTAGGTTGAGGGAAATAAAAAAATACACAAATCAAAAATTAGGTCAAGGCCTTGAGCATGAGCCTTGCTTGGTAACTTGACTCCAAACAGCAGAGTATAAATGGGTGGGGAATGAAACCTGACAAAGACCTCAAACAAGCAATCAGAGCCTGTTAACATCAATTTTTTGTTGTCAGTATGTACCTTTGATATGCTGTGATGAGAATGGCACTTCACCTCTGTGGTCTTCCTCCCTAAAACCCATTACTCATGTCTACTCATAAGGAAAACATCAGGTAATTTTCAATTGAAGGATGTTCTATAAGATTTTTGACTGGTACTCCTAAAAACTCTCACAATCATCTAAAATAAGAAAAATGTGAGAAACTAGAATTCTCAAACAGAAGAAGGACACTTGGGAAAAACTAATGAAATCTGAATTAAGTATACAATTTAGTTAATAGTAAAGTAGCAACTTTATTTCCTTAGTTAGACAACTGTACCACAGTAATGTAAGAAGTTAACAATAGGGTAAACTGGGTGAGGTATACTCTACTGTCTGGCTACTTTCTGTAATTGTAAAACTATTCTAAAACCAAAAGTTTATTTAAATTTTAAAAAAGAGCAAGGGAAATAAATATATGAATCGAAATCCTCTGGAAGTGAATGGTGATAAACGTTCTTTTGGATCCTTTATATTTGGTAGCACTCTCATACAGCGGAAATTAAGGTTCTGAACAAGTCTGCAGTATTAATTATGAAGTCACATATGACCAAAGCAGATGCTCCTTACTTTTGTTTTCCAAAGCATCATTCTTAGCCTCCACACTTCAGTTAGTAACTCTATAACAAAAAACTGTAACATTAGCTGTTACCTCTATATTGAATGAATTATCTCACACCTCTAATCTCTAGTCATTAAAGATTATATTCACCTTGATATCTTCTACTCACATTACACTCTAACTAAACTCACCATCTTCTTTATTATGCTCCCTTTCCAAACCTCATTCTCAAAGTTATTCCCCTTCCATAGTCAATAACTAGCCTTGCACAATGCTGTCAAATGAACCTTCCTCAAATAAGGACTTTATCCCCTCATTTCTAGGCTTAAATGCCATCATTTTTTTTTTTTTTTGGATTAAACCATGTTTAAATTCAGAAGTGATGTTTGTAAGGCCTTCCATAATTGGTTATTCTTTCATACCCTTCAAACATACTTTCAACCCATCTCTCTACCTTGTAAGTGCTGCCTTTCCTTTATTCAGAAAATAATCAAATACTCAAGCATCCATCTGGGGGCGGTGGGGGGAAGACTCCTCTAGGTGGTCAAAGACTTTAATTTTCTTGGGATGAAGAACAAGGAATTCATTTTGCAAGGCTGTAGCCTTAGTTCCCATACAGTGCCTGGCAAATGGTAGGTGCTCGAAAACTATTTATTAAAAACAACACACAAGGTAGTATAGAATGCTACAACCCAAGAGAATAAGACTTTTCCATTGGAGAGGTGGAAACAGGTCTAAAATGATTCCAAGGCTCTCAAGACAATTAACATTTCAACCAAGCATCAAGTTTGAGTAGATTTTCAGTAGTTAAGAGGATGTGTGTAGGTGCATTTCCAACAGAATAATGCTGTATCAGCCATGGGAAAAAGAAGTAAATTGTTACATCATGTTGAAGTAGTAAATAATGAACAGTTCCTGTGGAAGATAAGATGGGAGACTAGGTCCAAATTTCAAAAACTCTTGAGAAGAAATTTGATATTACTCTTGATATAAGAGGTTTTGGTCATTAAGAGTGACACAATCTTTAGGAAGATTACTCTAGTGGGACTTCTGAAAGCAAAAATCTTACTCTCTTCAAGAAGTTACCCCTCTATCTTACTCAAATCTTCTAATTTCCTTCTCAACTCTTACAGTACCTGCCTGCATCATACAATTTAACTCCTAATTACATCATCTCACACTGTAATTTTTTTTTCACATGTATTAATCATGTCTCTTCAACCCAAGAATAAGGATCAAATCCTAGAGCACTTTTCTTCCCTAAGAAATCAACAAAGAATTGGGCCCTTTATTCTGGAGGACCTTTTTGCAAGTATGCAAAATCCAGTTGTGAAAATGACAACAATCCAAAAGCAAGGCACACATACACAAGCTGCCACAAGAACAAGATTAATCCTTGCTTGGATGGCACTTCGTAAAGTTTTATTTGATAGCCACATCCCATAACTATTAATGTAGTTATCTCCCAGCATATGTGTTCAGTGTTTCCTCCATTATATAAGTACTTTTTCATCTCATTTAGTTTTCTTTCTCAACTATGCATTGGTCTCAGTGGTTACCCCACATATTCACTTCTCAATTGCATTGTCTTTTCTGCACTGAAGCCTCTCCAATCTTTTTAGCTATTAGCTTCCCTGAAAACCATTATTATGGCATGTTAAAATTCTAATGAATGGTGCTGCTATAACTTTTACACATAATTCTAAATGTTTCTTGTGGTTTAGCACTCTGCAAATAAAACTGATGCAAATAAAACACAAGTTACAGAAATAGTTCAAATTCACCAAAACATTTATAAAATTTAACATGATGAAATAAAAGATTGTATGTACTTAAATTGTATGTATTGATACCTAAATTCTGAAAACTCCAAACTGTCCAAATATCTATCTTCAACCTTTTTTTAACTTATCTTACTTTAAAATAACTTAATAATATATTTATTTTGCTTTTTGTTATTTTTGATCTTCAGCCCTTGGTCTCTTTTATATATTCTAAAACCAGTTCATTTCTTTAAAATCTGTTGATGTTAACATCTATACTAGCTGTTAACACTTTCACTTAAAAAAAAGTGCCCATGCACAAATCAAAAAAAGTATTTTAGATCTAAACAAGTATTTCCACTAGTAATACATCTTTTCAGGTCATAATGAAACTATCAAAAACAAATCCTCCAGAATGTGATTACTTCTAATTACATTAGAAACTTACTAACCACTCTGAAATTCAAACGGATTTTCTCCCAGAATTGAGAAACTCCATAATGTACTCTTCTGTTCCCCATCACTCCTTAATGGTACATAATACTGCTTAGATTTTAAACACGAATCATTAAAACAGGAGAAAGCACCTTACACGGACTGCAAGAAAACAGGGAGAAGTCGACTTGGTTGGAACAGAGATAAGAGAGTAACAATTCAGCTTTTTCCACTTGCCCATCTCAGCAACCACCACATGTGGGTCCAAAGCAACTGCAGGGCTACAAAGCCCCTGGCTGCCACTGAAGCCTCTGTTCTAGCGGCGCTAGGGCACTCAATGACACTCAGTCGGCCACGTGGCTGTCACAATCAGAAGACAGGATTAACAGCGTAAACTAACCTGGAAATAACAATCCACCTCTTCCCAAAACCTCAGAGTTGGGGTGAGAGAAAGAAAGTTGTGTGTCATTTCCTTGCACGCTAAGGCTTTTTTCTATAAACAGAAAACGAAATACAGGGGCTGCTTTAAAGAGATTTTAAAGCAGAAATCAGGTCCCGGAAGATTCCCGAGAGTGGCCCCCAGTGAATTAAGACACGCTAACTCTAGTAAGCGGCGATGGGAACAGAAGCATTCTGCAAAGGGGCAGTGGGGTGGAGTTTAGTAAAATGGTGCACTGTACACATGGGTGGCTTTCCCCTGACTCCCACCTTCTTCCCGGGTTCCAAACTCTTGGCTTTTGCCGCGGAGCGAACTCAGAAGGGCTGAGGGACCTCGCACACGCCCTCACGACCTCTCGCCTTCCCAGTAAAAAGAACTGAAGGGCAGAGATAGAGGGCCCAAGAGGAGCGGCGAACAGGAAGTGTCCATACTGCAGAGCAGAAACACTAACTCCCACCCCGAGATAGCACCCTCGGCGGACCCCCGGGCGCCCGCTGGAGGAAGGGCCCGAGCGTGCCGAGGTCTGCCACCCCCACATCCGGGACCCAGCCCTGCCCACCCCAACGCTCGGCCGCCCGGCTGCTCGGAGTTCACAGCCGGCCGCGCCCGGCGCCTCCCCGGGCTCTACTTGGCCCGGCCCAGCCAGTCCGCCCGGGGCCGGACGAGAACTCCACGCCCGGCACGTCTCGCTGCACTTCAAGCCGGGGGAGGGGGTTCCGGCAATGACTCCCGACGGGCTTGGGGCGCTTCCCTCAACAGTAGGTTCACCCCGAGTCCAGCCCGAAGAGTCCTCGGGGCCACCTCCAAGCCTTTCCGAAGCGCCGGCAACACTAGCCGCGGTTTCCGCCGTGGACGCCCGCTCCCGGGCCGTCATTACACCCCTCAAGAAAAACTCCTAACTCCTCACCGGGCCGCACTACCCTCAGTTCGCCGACCCCTGGGAGCCCACAAACCACCCAAGCCACGCGCAAGGGAAGACTCCCCTGGCGGCGCCAATTCATCACGGGACAAAAATGTCCGGGCGCGTCACGGGACAGCCGCCTCCGCGCCCCACGCCCGACGCCGGCCGCACGCGCTGTCCCCGAGCCCGGGAGCCGCGGTGCGGCTCGGGGCCGGGAGCACGGACGCCGGGCAGCGCGGGCTGGGGAAGGCGCCGCTCGCTCGGGACTCACCGTCAGCTCGGCCGCCGCAGCGGAGGGGCGAGGGATGGGTAGGGGAAGACACAATATGGCAGAGCACCACAGCTGCTCTCGGCCGCTTCCAGTAGCCGCCTCCGGGAAGACGCGGCCGCAAGCAGGCAGCGGCAGCTGCGGTGGCGGCCGCAGCAGTACCACATCCCCCTCCCGTTCGCTTCCTCCCCTCCCTCCGCCCTCCCCCGCTGCCATGGCAACGAGGCGCCAAGGAGATTAGCTCCGCCTCTCCCTCCAGTCTCCGCCTCCAGCGACTCCTCGGGATGGGGGCTCCGCCCGTCCCTCCCGCTCCCCTCCCACCTCCTACCCGAGGCCCAGACCTGGGAACCTGCAGGCTGCTGAGGCGGCAGGAGGCGGAGGAAGGGGATGCGGTGTCCGGAAGGGTGGGGCTCGCACGGAAGGCAGGGCGGTGACGTTGTGAGCCAGTCAGGTTTCGGGCTGTGGAGGGGCTGGAGAAGGCGGGAAAATGGAAAGGCCTCGCCTGTCCGGGAAGGACCTATAGGAGTGAGGCGGGGCGCGGCGCGGCCGCTGAGTGGCCGAGATGGGGAGGGGGCGGGACGCAGCTGGGCGGGGCGAGGGTGGACGCCAGGCTGGTCAGTCAGAGAAGCTAGTGCTGCGACTGCAGCGACCGCCCTCTGTAACCCGAACTCTCTGTTTCCTCAGGAGCTTTCCGCCATTGGCCAGGCCTTAATTGAAAGAGCTTTAGAAACCGTAAAGCACTAATAGAAATTTACAGTAGTATCACCCTCGCTTGACCGAAAGTTTATGTGGAAACTAAGCTCAAAGTGAGACTAAAAAAAAAAGGAGGGGGCTTGGGAATCAGACCCAAAATTTAATAAGGAGCTCCGGACTGCGCAGTAAGTGCTATAGACTGGTCTAAATTCTTTACACGGTTACATTGTTGTAACTGTAATGCTAAAATAGTATTGCTAGATAAAATACAGCTGTGTCTAGTTAAAGCCGAATTTCAGCATAAGATTGTTCCATTTGGAAATACTTGCTACTTTGTTTTGTTTTTATACGAAATCTGCCAACCCTCTCCTAATAATTCCCTCTTTACAGTTAAGGAAACGGGCATAGAAAAATAACCTGTCAAAATGGGTAAGTGACATAAGGCTCCATTTTGCCGTTACCACTTTGATCCTGATAATTAAAATTATAAATTCCTATACTACATCTTCAAAAACTAGAGTAGCAATACCTACCTCGCAAATGTGTTGAATGGATTTATTAAGAAGTGAAGTGAAGTCGCTCAGTTGTGTCCAACTCTTTGCGACCCCGTGGACTATAGCCTATCAGGCTCCTCAGTCCATGGGATTTTCCAGGCAAGAGTATTGGAGTGGGTTGCCATTTCCTTCTCCAGGGGATCTTCCCTACCCAGGGATTAAACCCGGGTCTCCCGCATTGTGGGCAGATGCTTTATCCTCTAAGCCACCAGGGAAGCCCAAGGGTATATGAAATAGACGTGGACAGTAACTGAGGTACAGTAGATGCTAACTAAAGTTCATTTCCTTCCTGAACAATGAATGTTAACAGTATATGAGCCAGCTTCTAAGTATAAAGTGGGCAGAATATGAAACAAGCTGCCTGCTGAAAACAAAACAAGCCAAGCTGTGGGAATGATAGAGATACAGAAGAATGATAGGAATCAACCTTATATAGTAACAAAAATGGAAATGTTCCCCTCATTCCAAGGAGGAAAACACTTTTTATATGAGTTGTTCAGTCATCTACTAGTTCCGCTTGCTTTTGATCACACTGTCCTAGTGGGCCTCGTAGCTGCATTTAGAGTTAAAAGACCACAGGCAAATGTACAACATGCTTCAGCTGAGGTAAGGGTTGCTTCGGTTTCTCCCTTCAGTGCAGTCACTGTTGCCCCCTCAAGTGGGCAAATTCAAGGAAGTTTTAGAGGAAGAGTGTAGCAGAAAGGGAAGAGAGGTAAGCAGGAAGTTTGAGAGAAGATGGCTTCTGGGGAATGACAATCTTCTCAGACCTCAGTCTTGTTTTATCTCGCTGGTCATTGTCGTGGTGGCCACTGCCATAGGTCTTCATCTCCCTACAGATTATTGTACTAGTGTTTTACTTGAAACATGAGACTTTAGTTTCTCTTTTTCCTTCTAATCTATTTTAAACCCAGATGACCAAACAATCCTCCTCAACTCCAGAAGAATTACAGAATAAGAACTGGAAGTTATATATACTGTAGAGATATTTTATCTAGGAGCTCTATCATAGATGGGAAAACAAATCCAGAAAAATGATGTAACTTGTCAATGATCAAATAATGAATCTACTGCATCTACATTCAATAAGTTTTCTCTCCTTGTCCTCTCTACTGATTGATTCACCCCAGAGACGCTGGAACATTTAAATAATCTCTGTGGGTGAGGCTCATGTCTCTTAGGAAATCTGTCACACAGTTCAGAGTTCAGGAACACTTGTATACTTGGTGGCTATTTTAGAGGACTTTGAATACCTACCGAGGAAAATCTCTAATTAAAAATAACTATGATTCAGAGTGAGTAGCTTTTCCCCAGGAGCTGACAAGAGTAAAAAGGCTAAGAAACCAGAGCCTAACTCTTTAGGAAAAAGAGAATCCTGGCATTTAAGATCTCCTGGGTGGTGCAGTGGTAATAGGAGATGCAGGCTTGATCCTACAGTTGGGAAGATCCCTTGGAGAAGAAAATGGCAAGCCATTCCAGTATTCTTGCCTGGATAATTTCATGAACAGAGGAGGCTTGTGGGCTACTGTCCACCAGCAAAGAGTTGGACACAACCGAGCAACTGAGCACACAGCACACACAAAGCTTGTATTCTTCTTTCTCCAAAATATTTTACAGGAACATAGTCATTAATAAACTTTACTGAAGACAAATTTTAAAAGTATATTGTTTAAAATGTCCTCATGTTTACGTTAAAAAGTGACAGTGATCTCGGAGGGCCTCAGCCTGCAGCAGCTTGAAGCAGGCTTTCAGTTGCCAGCCAGAGTTTGAGGTCAGACAGTGTCAGGGAAAATGCTGAATCCTAGCCACAAACCACCAGGGCCCAGTTTACAATGACAGGCTGTGTAGAAATGAATTTCCACATAGAGACGAAAAGTAGTGAAGCAAGTGAAGAATTTATTAGGAGAAAAGAGAATACAGTATGTTTGGATAGACACATGGGTGGGCTCAGAGAGAGTCACACTCTTCTGGTGGTTTGACTCACTTCTATGGTGGCTCAGATGGTTAAGCGTCTGTCTACAATGCGGGAGACCCGGGTTTGATCCCTAGGTCAGGAAGATCCCCTGGAGAAGGAAATGGCAATCCACTCCAGTACTATTGCCTGGAAAATCCCATGGAGAGAGGAGCCTGGTAGGCTATAGGCAATGGGGTCTCAAAGAGTCAGACACGACTGAGTGACTTGACTTCACTTATGGGGCATATCTAACAGGTTTCCTTTGACCAATTTTCTTGTTTTGCCTGGTTCTGAGTCTGTATTTGGTATATATATCAAGGTCCTCCCTGTGTGCACACACACATCTCTAAGCCAAGATGGATTCTAGTGAAGAGGCCCATGAGTAGTTGATGTTACTTACTATGAGGTGACACCCTCTCCCTTTTTGACTTCCAAGGAGTCTTTCTCCATATGCGTAGTTAGGGAGGTCTCTTCCTCCATCATCCTGCTTTTATGGAGTTTCTCCTATTATGGAATTTCTGTCCACAGAGGAGAAACTGTTCAGCCTGGGGCCCATCTATCTCCTGCCTCAATAGAAACTCAAACATACACGTTTGTATTTTAAATGCTTCCCTGATAGCTCAGTTGGTAAAGAATCTGCCTGCAGTGTGGGAGACCCCTGTTTTGATTCCTGGGTCGGGAATATCCCCTGGAGAAGGGATAGGCTACCCACTCCAGTATTCGTGGGCTTCCCTTGTGGGTCAGCTGCAATGCAGGAGACCTGGGTTTGATCCCTTGGTTGGGAAGATTCCCCAAAGAAGGGAAAGGCTACCCTCTCCAGTATTCTGGCCTGGAGAATTCCATCATCTGTATAGTCCAGGGGGTCGCAAAGACTCGGACTGACTGAGCCACTTTCACTTTCACTTTCTTTCATTATTATATCATGTATATTTAACAAAAGACTTTTTGATCTTGAGTTGATGAGTCCAAAAATAACCAGTTTACCAACAAGGGCTCTAGACTTCAAGCCCCTTGAGGTCAGTTATCTTGTCTTATTCATCCTTACAATGTAATTTCTTAGAATAGCTTTCAGAACAGAGATGATGTTTAGTAGTGTTTGTCAGTAAAAGAAATAACTTTCTCAAATGATATCAGAACTAGGATATAACACTGATAAACACTGGTCTGCCACTTTGACTCAGTCAAAGTGAGTGAAATTACAATTGTGAGTGAAAGTCTATTTTTTTTTCCCTTTAAGGATCTCTCTCAATGTACTTCTAAAAGCAACTACCAGAACTTCCATGGTAAAGACTTAGATCTTCCAGTGCAAGGGTTTGATCACTGGTTGGGAAACTAAGATCCCACATGCCGTGCAGTGTATTCAAAAAAACAAAAGCAACTACTTATGTTTAATTATATCTACATTTGTATAAGCCTTGTGGTCCAATCCTTTTACTGAGGACACTAGAAAAACTCAGCAAAGTATTTTAATAAACCAATTCAAAGGCATCAGAGAGCTCACAAAATAGGAATTACCAGGCTATGAATCTGAAGAATGATGGAGACCCAGGGACATTCGTTTATCCATTCCATAGAGTGAAGCTAAGAGGATGAGCAGGGATGAGAGACAGTGATTAGAATTCAGGGTGTACTAAGGAGGGAGGAGGAGAGCTCTGTTGAAGCTCCTGTTGGACTAGGAATCCAAATGGCTACATCCTAGAAGAAAAGGGGTGACATCTCATTTTAAAGCATTTAAATCCTGAGATTGGATTAGGATAATTCCTTTGCTCTAATGTCCCCAAGCACTTGGTGGAGGCAAACTAAAATCCTACTTGGAGTAAAGTAATATGTTAGGCCTGAAGTCATCTCAATAATTTTGCAAATACAGTTTTTAGTACACAAAAGTAAATCATACAAAGAAAAAAAACAGCAGAAGCAATAGAAAAAAAGTCACATAAGGGGTTGAGAGAGTGAAATTATCAAACATTTAAAAATAACAATGCTTACTATATATAAATAAATAAATGATAAGATTCAAAATTTAGGCAGACAACCAGAAACTTGAAAAAAGAATCAGGAACTTCCCTGACAGTCCAGTGGCTAGGACTACATGCTATTATTGTGGAAAACCCAGGTTCAATCTCTGGTCAGGGAACTGAAATCCCACAAGCCTGGTTCAGTTCAGTCCAGTCGCTCAGTTGTATCCAACTCTTTGCAACCCCATGGACTGCAACATGCCAGGCTTCCCTGCCCATCACCAACTCCCAGAACTTACTCAAACTTATGTCCATTGAGTTGGTGATGCCATCCAACTATCTCATCCTCTGTCGTCCCCTTCTCCTCCCACGTTCAATTTTTCCCAGAATCAGAGTCTTTTCAAATGAGTCAGTTCTTTGCATCATGTGGCCAAAGTGTTGGACTTTCAGCTTCATCATCAATCCTTCCAATGAATATTCAGAACTGATTTCATTTAAGATGGACTGGTTGGATCTGCTTGCAGTCCCAAGGACTCTCAAGAGTCTTCTCCAGCACCACAGTTCAAAAGTATCAATTCTTCGTCACTCAGCTTTCTTTATAGTCCAAGCTCTCACATCCATACGTGACTACTGGAAAAACCATAACTTTGACTAGATGAGCCTTTGTTTGTAAAGTAATGTCTATGCTTTTTAATATGCTATCTAGGTTGGTCATAGCTTTTCTTCCAAGGAGCAAGCGTCTTTTAATTTCATGGCTGCAATCACCATCTGCAGTGATTTTGGAGCCCCTCAAAATAATGTCTGTCCATGTTTCCATTGTTTCCCCATCTATTTGCCGTGAAGTGATGGAACCAGATGCCATAATCTTCATTTTCTGAATGTTGAGCTTTAAGCCAACTTTTTCACTCTCTTCTTTCTCTTTCATCAAAGGCTCGTTAGTTCTTCTTCTCTTTCTGCCATAAGTATGAGTCATCTGCCTATCTGAGATTATTGATATTTCTCCCAGCAATCTTGATACCAGCTTGTGCTTCATCCAGCCGAGCATTTCTCATGATTTACTCTGCATAGTAATCAGGTGACAATATGCAGCTTTGACGTACTCCTTTTTCTATTTGGAACCAGTCTGTTGTTCCATGTCCAGTTCTAACTGTTGCTTCATGACCTGCATATAGCTTTCTCAAGAGGCAGGTCAGGTGGTCTGGTATTCCCATCTCTTTCAGAATTGTCCACAGTTTATTGTGATCCACTTGATGTTTTTCTGGAACTCTCTTGCTTTTTCCATGATCCAGCGGATGTTGGCAATTTGATCTCTGGTTTCTCTGCCTTTTCTAAAACCAGCTTGAACATCTGGAAGTTCATGGTTTGTGTATTGCTGAAGCCTGGCTTGGAGGATTTTGAGCATTACTTTACTAGTGTGTGAGATGAGTGCAACTGTGCGGTAGTTTGAACATTCTTTGGCATTGCCTTTCTTTGGGATTGGAATGAAAACTGACCTTTTCCAGTCCTGTGGCCACTGCTGAGTTTTCCAAATTTGCTGGCGTATTGAGTGCAGCACTTTCACAGCAACATCTTTCAGGATTTGAAATAGCTCCACTGGAATTCCATCACCTCCACTGGCTTTGTTCATAGTGATGCTTTCTAAGGCCCACTGGACTTCACATTCCAGGATGTCTGGCTCTAGGTGAGTGATCACACCATCATGATTATCTGGGTCGTGAAGATCTTTTTTGTACAGTTCTTCTGTGTATTCTTGCCACTTCTTCTTAATATCTTCTGCTTCTGTTAGGTCCATACCATTTCTGTCCTTTATCTAGTCCATCTTTGCATGAAATGTTCCCTTGGTATCTCTAATTTTCTTGAAGAGATCTCTAGTCTTTCTCCTTCTGTTGTTTTCCTCTATTTCTTTGCATTGATCCCTGAGGAAGGCTTTCTTATCTCTTCTTGCTATTCTTTGGAACTCTGCATTCAAATGAGTATATCTTTCCTTTGCTGATAGCATGGCATAAAAAAAAAGCAGATGAAAATTTTAGAATCCCCAAATTTACTAACTCATTAGCATATTAGCAGAAATATAAAATTAGTGAACTAGAAGATAAGTCAGAAAAAAAATATTCATTATGAAGTACAAAGAAAAATAAGAAAGGAAAATATAGAATCCAGATGAAGAACATAGAAGATATCGTAATGAAGTTTAATATGCATGGAAATGGAATTCTAGAAGGAAAGAAAAGACAAGAGCAGAAATAGTATTTCAACGAATGAATCTCTAGCAGGATAAAAAATGTTTTTAATTAACACATAAACACATCGTGAAAATGTGTGTTTATGTGAGCATTCAAAGACAAAAAAAAACAAAAACCTGTAGCTATAGAAAATAAGAATTAACCTTTAAAGAAACAAATTAGACTTCTAAATAACTCTTTAATAGAAATATCTTAATCCAGAAAATGATAGAATGATAACGTCCAAGGATTAAAAGCAAATATTTTAAGAACAAAGGTGAAATTAAGAACTTTTCAAAATAGAGTGTTTGTCTCTATAGAGTATCTGTCTCCAGCAGGTTGACAATGGCATTCTTCAGGCAGAAGGAAGTGATCCCAGTTGTTAAACAAGAGATACATGAGGAAATAAACATCAACCAAAATAGTAAATATGTGAGTAAATCTATCTAAATATTGATACTGACTATTTACATCGATAGTAGTAATGTCTTCTGTATTTAAAAGTACACAGAAATGGTAAATGAATTTCCCAGGTGATTCATGGCAAAGAATTCACCTGTCAATGCAGGAGATGTGGGTTCAATTCCTGGGTCAGGAAGATCCCCTGGAGAGGGAAATGGCAACCCATTCCAGTATTCTTGCCAAAGAAATCCCATGGACAGAGAAGCCTGGCAGACTGTAGTCCATGGTCTCACAAAAGAGTAGAACATGGCTAAACGACATAAAGTCAGGAGAGGGGAAATGGAATCAAGTGTTCTAAAATCTGTGCATTGTCTAGGGGAATGGAAAAGCTAAAATTAATAATAGACTAAGTTAAGGAGAGGAGCAACCCCATGTCCAAAGAGCAGTGGCTGCATGGGCACAGGAGGGCCTAGAGAAGCTATTCCATGTTCAAGGTCAGGAGGGGCGGCAGTGAGGACATACCCCTTGTCCAAGGTAAGGAGCAGCAGCTCTGCTTTGCTGGAGCAGCTGTGAAGAAATACTCCACACCCAAGGTAAGAGAAACCCAAGGAAGACAGAAGGTGTTACAAGAGGGCATCAGAGGGCAGACACACTGAAACCATAATCACAGAAAACTAGTCAATTTAATTACACTAGGACCACAGCCTTGTCTAACTCAGTGAAACTAAGCCATGCCCTGTGGGGCCACCAAAGACGGGCAGGTCATGGTGGAGAGGTCTGACAGAATGTGGTCCACTGGAGAAGGGAATGGCAAACCACTTCAGTATTCTTGCCTTGAGAACCCCATGAACAGTATGAAAAGGCAAAATGATAGGATACCAAAGGAGAAACTCCCCAGGTCAGTAGGTGCCCAATATGCTACTGGAGATCAGTGGAGAAATAACTCCAGAAAGAATGAAGGGATGGAGCCAAAGCAAAAACAATACCCAGTTGTGGATATGACTGATGATAGAAGTAAGGTCCGATGCTGTAAAGAGCAATATTGCATAGGAACCTGGAATGTCAGATCCATGAATCAAGGCAAATTGGAAGTGGTCAAACAGGAGATGGCAAGAGTGAACATCGACATTCTAGGAATCAGTGAACTAAAATGAACTGGAATGGGTAAATTTAACTCAGATGACCATTATATCTACTACTCTGGGCAGGAATCCCTTAGAAGAAATGGACTAGCCATCATGGTCAAAATGAGTCCGAAATGCAGTACTTGGATACAATCTCAAAAACGACAGAATGATCTCTGTTTGTTTCCAAGGCAAACCATTCAATATCAGTAATCCAAGTCTATGCTCCAATCAGTAATGCTGAAGAAGCTGAAGTTGAATGGTTCTATGAAGACCTACAAGACCTTTTAGAACTAACACCCCAAAAAGATGTCCTTTTCCTTATAGGGGACTGGAATGCAAAAGTAGGAAGTCAAGAAACACCTGGAGTAACAGGCAAATTTGGCCTTGGAATGTGGAATGAAGCAGGGCAAAGGCTAATAGAGTTTTGTTAAGAGAACACACTGGTCATAGCAAACACCCGCTTCCAACAACACAAGAGAAGACTCTACACATCGACATCACCAGATGGTCAACACCAAAATCAGATTGATTATATTCTTTGCAGCCAAAGATGGAGAAGCTCTATACAGTCAGCAAAAACAAGACCGGGAGCTGGCTGTGGCTCAGATCATGAACTCCTTATTGCCAAATTCAGACTTAAATTGAAGAAAGTATGGAAAACCACTAGACCATTCAGGTATGACCTAAATCAAATCCCTTATGATTATACAGTGGGAATGAGAGATAGATTTAAGGGACTAGATCTGATAGCTAGAGTGCCTGATGAACTATGGACGGAGGTTCGTGACACTGTACAGGAGACAGGGATCAAGACCATCCCCATGGCAAAGAAATGCAAAAAAGCAAAATGACTGTCTGGGGAGGCCTCACAAATAGTTGTGAAAAGAAGAGAAGCGAAAAGCAAAGGAGGAAAGGAAAGATATAAGCACCTGAATGCAAAGTTCCAAAGAATAGCAAGGAGAGATAAGAAAGCCTTCCTCAGGGATCAATGCAAAGAAATAGAGGAAAACAACAGAAGGGGAAAGACTAGAGATCTCTTCAAGAAAATTAGAGATACCAAGGGAACATTTCATGCAAAGATGGGCTCGATAAAGGACAGAAATGGTATGGACCTAACAGAAGCAGAAGATATTAAGAAGAGGTGGCAAGAATACACAGAAGAACTGTACAAAAAAGATCTTCACGACCCAGATAATCA